>PVIC010011553.1:30058-41295 GCA_004025085.1 Thryonomys swinderianus | reverse complement strand
GGGCGTGTCTCCACACCCAGCATTATATGTGGTTACCGGGGATCGAACTCAGGACCTTGCGCTTGCGAGGCAGGCGCCGGAACCACTGAGCTAACCCTCCGGCCCCCCTCAAATCAATCTTAACTTGCTACCATTTCTTTCTTTTATTTCTTCCAGTTTGTTCTAAAGATTAAATAAAACCTACAATTTTAATTTCATTAGATGGTTATCTTTGTAAGCCAGACATTGTTATAAATACTAATTTGTTATATTGCTAATTAATAGGATTCAAGTGGTGGCACAGATGTGTTTACCAGCAGATTAATCTTTAGTAGTGCTAATTTCTAAGGGGAAAAGTTGAAAGAAAAATGTATGTTTATAAGTCCTACCTATATTAAGAATTTTAGGTGGCAAATTACATAAATCTCTGTGTTAAAATTTCAATGCAATTATTATCTTGAAGAAATAGAGGCACAAAAGTTAAATTGCTCATGAGAACCTACCATATAAATGGAAGAGCTATTTTTAGTATTGAACTCAGGTTTTCCTGACTCTGTTTTCTTTACACTAAATACCTCTGCAATTAGTTTGCTCCAAACAGGGTAGAGAGGTCCTACTAAAATAGGAGTCCACTGGGCATAGCTTGGCTATTTGCTTTCTACGTGTACATTCTACAAACACAAGTTTTTACTTGTACCATCCATGTTCTTAAGGTAAGAAAGCACTATGCGGTGCAAGCAAAACCCAAGAACTTAACAAGATATTATACTCTGAGTTAATATTTCATGCTCGAGTTTTCAACCCTCAAAAATAACAGTCTTGGAAAATTTATGAAAAATTGAGCAAGACTTACATCATGACTTGACAGTCCAACCCACAGCGGAAATCCATCACGCTTTACAATGTCTTCCAGAAAGAGCTGGCCATCTTGGTTATGAACACTTGCCAAATGACCTCCGCTTTGAGAACATGTGTTTAATGCTTCATACCATGTTACCTTTTTCTGAATAACACTATAAACACCATCTTCATATGGAATAAACTGTGGCAGGGTAGTATTATATTCTTCCTTGTAGTCAACTACAGTATTTGAAAAATGTTGGTCATTAAATTTAAAGTATTTTAGATACACATTTTAGATAAAATGACAAAACCATTTAAAAATTAAATAAAGTTGAGGTTATTATTCATAAGAGGTCAAATCCATGTTTTATTTTTCTTATTGCCACAAGACATATAATAGGCTTTTATTACTATAATTATCTCATTGATTTAAAAAAGTATAGTCTTTAAGAAGTGCCTGTGATGGTTAAGAGAGAAAATAGCAATGCCTGAAATGATAGTAAAACTGTTATCCTTTAGGGTGTGTGAGATTAACTGTGATGGAGAGATTTGTCTGAGTGGGAGGCCTTAGGAAATGTGCTTGAAATGAGGGTTAGGAGAAATTAAGACTTCAGAAAAACAAGTTACCCAGAAAGTATGAAGAGTTGAAAACAAACAAGTGAACAATAAAAACACAGTGAGAGTTCCAAAGGAGTGCTGGAGTCAAAGGAAAGAGCTCTCCACAGCCGAAGCTGGAACACATTGAGCAACATATTAAGTAATTAATTTGTTGGGTAACAATCCAAAGTATAAAATAAAGGACCATGAATTCACATAAATTAGAAGTTAGATGAAATAAAAAATAAAAGAAGATAAGTAGAAAGAAGTGCTAGAAGTCAAAACACAAAACCACAATGACTGCAGGTATTAATTTAGTGAGAACAGATATATCCATGTTGAATCCCAAGTAATCCATATAGTCACTCACCCCATAGGCAGGTGGAGGATAACTCTCCATCCTGTAACTATGGACTGAGCACAGCAAATTTTTTTTTTTTTCCTTTTTGAGACAGGGTCTCGCTTTGTAGTTCAGGCTGGCCCTGAGCTCACTATGTAGTCCAGGCAAGCCTCGAACTCAGCCATCCTCCTGTTTCAGCCTCCCGAGTGCTGGGATTACAGGTGTGAGCCACCACGCCCAGCATCATATATGGTTACCGGGGATCGAACTCAGGACCTTGCACTTGTGAGGCAGGCGCTGGAACCACTGAGCTAACCCTCCGGCCCAGCACAGTAACTTTTTTACAGAGAGTACAGCATGGAAGAGGGGAAGAGTATCTTTACAATAGAGAGATCTAACAAACACTCCCTTAAGCCAAGTGATCAAGGTTAAAATCAGTGGTCACAGACATCTTTATAATATATAGCATTCATATTATATAATGTAAAGGGTACCTGTTACCTGCAGTTTTCCCCTCTCACTGTAAAACCTCCCTTCAGTCATGTGAAATAATGCACAGTGAGTAAAACTCTACAAAATATATGGTCAGCCCATGTCAGAACTGCCAGAATAATTAAAAAAATAAAACAAGAGAAGTCTGAATAAAAATCAAAGCCAAAAAGAACTTATGATTGAATGTAATCCAGTATCCTGGATGGAATCTTGGATAGCCAAAGGGTATTAAATAAAACTAAGGGAATATAACAATGTATGGATTCTAGTTCAAAATAAAAATGTACCAAAATGTGTTTCTTATGACAAATGAACCATACTAATGTAAGATGTCAAAAGCAGGGCAAAGTGGCGGTAGGAGATATGAAGACCCTGTACTACTATCTATGTAACTTTTTTTTGTAAATTTAAAGCAATTCTAAAGTGAAAATTTTTTTAAATTAAAAAAACACAAGGAAATGGAAAGCTTCTTGGCAGGAAGGAAACATAAACAAAAGTGCAAATTTGAGGTTGGAAAAACTCCACATGGAATGACTGTCAGTTTCACTGAGGAAGATTTTTTTTTTTTTTTTTGAGACAGGGTCTCACTTTCAGGCTGGCCCTGAGCTCACTATGTAGCCCAGGCAAGCCTGGAACTCAGCAATCCTCCTGCCTCTGCCTCCCGAGTGCTGGGATGACAGGCGTGAGCCACCATGCCTGGCACTGTGGTATGTGGTATTGATGGCTGGTGGGTGTGAGACACCATACCCAGCATTATATGTGGTTACCGGGATCGAACTCAGGACCTTGCGCCTGTGAGGCAGGTGCTGGAACCACTGAGCTAAATCTCCAGCCCCGAGGAAAAGATTCTTAATGAGCAAGAATATGGGAGAAATATACAGGATAAGAGAAAGTTTAGGATTAAGAACAGAGGTTAGTTTCTAGAATCTAGATGTTTACATGGACTCAGAGTAACTGATTATAAGGAGAGTGTTGATACGAATGGTCTCTGGGATGTATTCTGCAGCAGAGTGAGGGAAGATGACCGGCCAGGATGCCGTTATCATGGGTCTGTGCCAGAAGGCTCAGAGAAGGGCAGCAGTGACCGGAGCTTTGAGCTGTGAAAACTTTAAGTATATCATGCAATTTACAATGGGCTTATTTCAACCTTGCATTAGGCAAAGTGGGAAGGCATTCGTTTTGCCTGGAATGTCAAAATTCTACCCAAACAGATTTTCATATTTATAAAAAATCTTGTCCATCCATCAAGGTTCCACCAAGTGTCACTGCCTCTTTGAGGTTTTCCCCGATCACTTTCTTCTGTACCAAATAATATGAGGCTACTCTACATTTGAAAAAGAGTTATGCTGTCCTCTCCTATGTAGCCTCTTCAGCATCTCACATGGAACTGAGAAAGCTGTCACAAAACCCAACTCACCAGTGGGATTCTTCTTCCCCGGGCCTCCACATACTTACCCATTTCAATTTTACAAGCAAGAATGCTGTGCTGATGAAAAGAAAGTATTTCCTCAGTAGCATTAAAAGTTTGAATATCCCAGAAGCCATCAGTACTCAAACCAGCCAAAAACTTGCCATCTTTTACAGCTGGTCTTCCTGCTCGCCAGTGTGTATATGACAGCATGGTTTTATCAAACCACATCAGGGAATTATCTACAGAAGAAATACATTTTTATGTGCTTAGAGATTAAGTTAAACATTACAATTAAAAGGTTAAAATTTCAAATGGCTAATTTTTTCTTCTTTCCCTGCCTTCCAAATGGATATATGACTATGTGTATCCTGCTAGAATTTTTTTTTTTTTTTGAGACAGGGTCTCGCTTTGTAGTTCAGGCTGGCCCTGAGCTCACTATGTAGCCCAGGAAAGCCTCGAACTCAGCAGTCCTCCTGCCTCTGCCTCTGGAGTGCTGGGATTACAGGTGTGAGCCACCATGCCCGGCACTGCGGTATGTGGTATTGATTGCTGGTGGGCGTGAGTCTCCACGCCCAGCATTCTATGTGGTTACTGGGATCGAATTTAGGACCTTGTGCTTTCGAGCCAGGCGCCTGAACCACTGAGCTAAATCTCCGGCCCTTGCTAGAATATTTTGATTATATCAGTTAATCATTTATTTTTAATTTAGAAAATATAAATTATAAGCATGAAAATAAAAATTTCATCCTTCAATAATTTAATATTTTCTTACTTTCCACCAAATATCCATTTTTCTTGCTTGTATGTTTAATTGAAATGGAAATGAACATAGCTATTTTACTAAAAATCATTCATATATTGCACAGTGAGAGAAATTTCTTTTCTGGACATAAGCAGTATGAAATTTTGTATACATGTGGTTAATTTTATTTTACGATGATGAACATTGTGAAAATTACAGCCTCCTTGACAAATGGTGTCAAATAACTGGACATCTACATGTGAAAAATAAAAAGCCCTTTGCTGTCACTATTCATTAAAACTAATTCAAAACAAATTACAAACCTAGATGTGAGAGCTAAAACCATAAAACCCTTAGAAGGAAATAGGAGTAAGTCTTCATGAGCCTATGTTTCTCTGTGGGGGTAGAGATGATTGTACCACTCCAAGACTACACTAAAAGCCATTAAGTCATACACTTACAGTGCCAGAATTGCATGACATAGGAATATGTCTCAATAAAGAGTTCAAAAAAGTTGCTGGAATTATTAAAATTTTAAATCCATGATGCCATAATTACCTGCACATACTCATTTTTGTCCTGGCTGTTCCTAGCTTTCTTGATTATCAATCTTCCCAGGCAACATGCCTAAACATCTGTCAGCATCAATGACACATTAGAAATCCTATGCAAGTGCATTACACCACTCTCCCTTACTGGGGATTGAACGCAAGGCCTTCACACTGAATCGTATCCCCAGTGTTTCATTACTTCACTAAACTGCTCAATTTGGGCTTGAATTTGCCCTGCTGCAGCCTCCCACTGGGGTTGGGATTACGAATCTGACTGTGATTTGCACTTTGCTTGGTGCTTTATGTCACCTTGTGTTTTCCAAATTTGTTTTCCTTTTCTCAAACTTTAAAGTTATCACTTTTCTGACCAATCCAACACACAGTGGCACATTCCTAAAACTGCTCTAAATAAAGTTCACTTTTTAGAAACCTGGCTTGAAGTACCTCTTGGTTATCATGTTGTCTTGGTTTTTTAATTCATGGCCACTCTTGAAAATTTGGAAGGTTTTCAAAAACAGTTTCTTGTATAGGTATTATATAGAGTTAAATATTCTGTAATTTTTTTTTTTTTGAGACAGGGTCTCGCTTTGTAGTTCAGGCTGGCTCTGAGCTCACTGTGTAGCCCAGGCAAGCCTTGAACTTAGCAAAGCTCCTGTCTCTGCCTCGGGAGTGCTGGGATTACAGGTGTGAGCCACCACGCCCAGCTTCTGTAAATATTTTTAAGTAACTAAAAAGCATGACATTGATACGAATGTAGTGAGTACGAATCAGGTTTAAATCATATTTGTTATTTGCTTAAAACATCTTTCTATGTGTCTCTATACACCAGTTACCCATATATTTTCTAAAGTAACTTAAAAAATATCTTCACATCTGAAAATTCCTTTTCAGAATATAGAAAACATTTAAATCTGTTTCTGATAAGTACAAAGTATTTTAGAAGGTACAGTTTAAATTTCTATATACTGGTTTGTTCTTGATTGCTCAATACAAGACCACTGTTTCTTCAATCACTTTCAGGTAATGCCTAACATTTTTCCATCGCGTTTCTGTCCATGTTTTTCCTCTGCTCCTTAATCAGTGTGATTGAAGAAAAGATTCAGGCCAACTAAGTCCTACCATGATGAATTCATCTTTGAATGGGTACTCAAATCTTACCTACCACTTCCTTAATCTTCCAAACACTCCTGCAAGCAATAAACATTTATGGACAACCTTGCCAACTGTAAGAAGTAGGTTAGATAGCAAATAAAAAGTCTATTTAAAAAAATATTTAGATTTGAGTGTAGTAATTTAGTTTCCTTCCTACTCTACCTCTGGTTCACCACCCCCATGTTAGACTTGTGATTTTAAAAAATTTTATGTCACTAGAGGTAATAATCCACGCACTCCTATAATCCCAGCATCTGGAAAGCTGAGACAAGAGGATTGAAATAAGTTGAAGTTCAGCCAGATGGAGCTAGCTAGCGAGACTCTGTCTCAAAAAAAAAAAAAAAAAAAGAGATTTTGTATTTGTGATTTTTAGTCCAAATTTCACATCCCACTGTCAGACCAGGAGTCTCCTTTTTATGTTGCTTATCATAGGGATACCTTGAACAGTGTTACAAACCCTTATGTGTAATTTAACGTTAATAGAACAGTAATTCTACTCTCATCCATCCCACACAGTAAGGGTATAAAGTGGAAAGTTACAAGGGAGTGTGGTCAGTTTTAGTTAGTGCTGAGTTGCTGGAAGGAAGAATGGGAAAGGGAATCATTTTCCTTCATTTAACTTTAAGGTTGAGGGGAAAGATATAATAATGACCTTGGCAGAGGCACAAAAACTGTCTTTTTTTTTTTTTTTTTTTTTGAGACAGGGTCTCGCTTTGTATTTCAGGCTGGCTCTCAGCTCACTATGTAGCCCAGGCAAACCTTGGACTCAGCAATCCTCCTGCCTCTGCCTCCCGAGTGCTGGGATTACAGGCGTGAGTCACCACGCCCGGCCCTGTGGTATGTGGTACTGATGGCTGGTGGGTGTGAGTCAACACGCCCAGCATTCTATGTGGTTACTGGGATTGAACTCAGGGCCTTGTGCTTGCAAGGCAGGAGCTGGAGCCACTGAGCTAAATCTCCAGCCCACAAAAACCGTCTTTTAAGGTTAGAAGTCAAGTACATGATTTTACTTATACTTTAATTTAATTAATTATTTTTTTGTAGTGCTGGGGATTGAATTCAGTACTTCAGAGGTGCCAGACAAGCCCCCTACCACTGAACTATATTCCAGTCCCCATATGATTATATTTTGTATACGGATATACTGTGAAGACATGTAATTTTGTAGCTTGATAAGTAGGTTACAGTGAAGTAAAAATAAAACGTAAAAACTGAGATATTTATAACTTACTTTCATAAATTATCCCTAATATCACCCATGAAGCCATATAATTAAAGTTCATAAGTTGTTCAACAACAAACATATTCTCTTTTTCATCTCGAATATTCAGAATATGTGATCTTGAATCTGTTAAATGAAAAACAGTCAACAATTTTAATAATTACTTAAGCTGAACACTTTATTTTTCTGATAAGATCTGGAAAGTTTTCCTTGTTAATATTCTTCAAAATTTAATGTATGTAAAACAAACATAAATTTAAACTCTTATTACTCAAAATAGATTAAGAAATTTTTTTTTTTTTTCTTTTTGGAGACAGGGTCTCGCTTTGTAGTTCAGGCTGGCCCTGAGCTCACTATGGTGCCCAGGCAAGCCGCCACGAACTCAGCAATCCTCCTGTCTCTGCCTCCCGAGTGCTGGGATTACAGGCGTGAGCCACCACGTCCGGCACTGTGGTATGCGGTGTTGATTGTTGGTGGGCGTGCCTCCACGCCCAGCATTATATGTGGTCACCGGGGATCGAACTCAGGACCTTGCCCTTGCAAGGCAGGCGCCGGAACCACTGAGCTAATCCTCCGGCCCCTAGATTAAGAAATTTTTCAAAATTTTGATTTTCAATTGGGTCTTACAGTGTAATGGAAAAGTAGTAGTTAAGTAAACAATTTAAAACATAAATTCTCTTTACTTTCCCCATTTAAAGTTTGTTGACAGGAGGCATACATCCATGTGTACTAATGATACACTATCAAAGCTTTTTCTGAAATTGATTTCTTGGATAACTAATGCATAGCTCCTTTTCCTTGGAGATCATGGTTAACGTGGAACAAGTTTAATATTTCTCAAAATACGTATCTCAGGAAATTAACATGGAGTTTCTTAGAAAAGGTCTACGTGGTTAAAACGTCTGGAAACATTGGTTTAAACAAAGTTAAACTAGTTCCTATTTCATAAAGTACAGAACACATGTTAGGGAATAACAGTTTGATGTTCTGTAGGAACCTTCCACAAAGTTCACAGTTCCATTAGTTCCACTGTTCAAAAGGCACAAATCCTCAGTGGATTTCACCATTGATATCTCCAGAGTCTTGAGAGCTGAAAGTATGAAATGTGTATTTTTTGTAAGCATAGTTGTTGCACAGTTAACTACTCAAGCCAACCCATTTTCATCTTGCCCTTAGTCTACCTTGTTTGACATCCATTTTTCTTTTTAGTGAAATTTCTTTTCTTTTTAAAGAATACATTTGGTTTACACATAGAAAGGCAGACTAATTCTCAAGTGGGTGAGTAAGGAAGGTACCCATATAATTTCCACTTTACCTAATTGCACTTTGATACTCTGTAATTGACAATGTAGAAATTAGAAGCTAAATACTTTTGATATTTACATATTAGTACTAATTAGAAATGTAACACAGGCAACGTTTAAAAGAATTAGCATGACTTAATACACGATGACAGTAAGATATACTTACTCAGTTTTTGGCATTTGGAATGAACTTCATCCTGTGTCGTTGCTATATGTCTACTCTTTGTTAACAGGAAATTGTAGCAGGAGTTCTGAAATGGTATCCAGGGGGTACTTAGAACAGGAGATGGACATTTAACTCCCTCAACTGGTTTGACTTCAGTCTCATCTAGAAAAAGAGTTGGAGATAAGAATTCTAATTTGAGATACAATACCAATTTCTGTTTGTAGTCACTAGCTTGAATTTGTAGAAAATAGTCAGGAGGCATAGAAATAATAGCCTCCTACTGCTGGTTCTCTATTTATGCTCATATATAGCAATGGGAAACTCCTTTCACAGGGAGGAAATTATCACTGTTTTCTTAATCTTACTGTAAAGTAGAAAATGTAGAAAAGGAGGTTTTTAGGTTAAGTGCAGTTTCTGCCTTCGTGCATTATCAAAATGTCAAGTATAAGGGGCCACCGTGTAGAAACTATACAAACATATTAAATAATAGCTTTGAGAATTTCATTTAAAATTTCTGCTTATTGACATCTCTAATTTTAAAGGGCCATTCTAATGAAATACTTGATGTTCTAAGTTATTACTTTAACCAAATCAAACAGAAATAGAATTTATAATGTGGCCTCTGGAAAATCTGTACTTTCAAGATGACACACATATGGAGAGGCCCTACTCAAAATAAACCAAGGTGACTTAATATATAACTTTAAAGATCATTCAACACCTCCCAACAAAGTCCTTTCTTTGGCACCCCACAAACCCAAATATGGGCAGTTGAAAGACACCTTCCTTTGATCAAGCTAGAGACGGCATACCTGACTCAGGCTGAGTCCCTGAGTCTGAGAATGTGGTAAGTGGGATTCCAAAATCATTAACTCATCTCCAGCTACATTACAAGTAAAAGTTGCAGAGCTGCCACCTTCTACTACATGCAGAGAGAAGCAAAAGGGATGTAAAACGCAGGGTACAGACACCCAGAGAGACGGACACCACAGGAGGCAGGGAGCACAGAGAGGCTCCTGGTTCCATTCTCCAGAGAGTTTGGCTCTGCCCCTCTCTGTGAGTTCTAAATTTCTTTGTCGCCTTCAATGAAGTGAAGGCTGAAAGTTGATAGAACTTTCAGCAAACTGAATCTTAACAGAGGCTTCTGAGAGTAATGTGAACTGTTGATGGGAAGAATTATGAAAGAATCCCCATAAAAATAAGTTTTCTGAGACAAGATAAATACAATGGCTATGTAAAACGAGGCTTGAAATGGCAATCAATGAGAAACAAAGTCTAAATAAAGAGCAAAATAAAAGAGATACTAGAAAGTAGAGAGATCTTTTTCAAATGGAAAGGAGCACAAAAGATGGATGGAGGAAGAGAGAAGGGAAGGAAAAGAGATTGTTTTAAAATTGTTGACGAAAAGTAGAAACAGCTTTTGCAAATGGGAAGGGGGAGAAGAGTGGGAGGAAGGAGGGAGGGAGGGGAAGAGAAGGAGACAGAAATAAGAGTTGAAATGTGATATCAACTGGGCAAGCTGTCCATGATCAATGCCATCATTATGTACTAGAAACAGGTGCTAATAAAGAAAAAAGAAAACGTGGTACTACACACAATGGACTACTTACTCTGCCACAAAGAAAGTTAAACTGGAGTCATTTGTAGGAAAATGGATACACCCTGAGGCCACATGACATGAAATAAATCAGACACACAGTCTTATATATCACAAGGTTTCTCTTGTCTGAGAAATGTAAATTATAAATAAGAAGCAAAACAAAAGATGGATGCTAGAAGTAGGCAGATGATCTTTTTCAGATGGGAAAGATCAAGAGATGGAAGGATAGAAAGAGGGGAAGAAAGGGGATGAAAAAAGGAATGAAGATGTGTTACGTATGTGTAGCATCTCCAAGCAAGCAGTGTAAACATTACGTACTGACCACTGCCCTAGAACTCTTTTGAGACAAGCAATTAAGCATTAAAATATTTGCAATTCACATACTTCCTGGATAGTAGCAAATAGCACCCGGTTGATTATCATTGCAATCAGCTGTTTTCCAGAACCCATCCATGTCTAATATCACACAGTCTTCAAGCTGTTCACTATTTTCATCCCAGCGACTAAAATGAAGTCGTTTCCCATCTGACCAACCAAAGTTGCGTTCATCCTGGAAGGAGCAGAAGTACATCTCAAGGGGCGCTATTCATATTATCCTTTTTCTTATTTTGACAGGTATGGTCAATCTCATGCTTTTTGATTTTTTAATAGACTTTATTGGTACAATTTAGGTACACCTTATGATCACATTCATCATTGAGAATTTGTATCTGCACATGATATATCTTGATTCTTAGTTTTCCCATTACCTGGCCTCCCACCAGACTCTTCCTCTATATATTTTAACTTTGTTTCAATTATTCCTTCTTACTTTCAATCTTTTTCTTTCCCTTCTTTC
>PVIC010011553.1:0-29958 GCA_004025085.1 Thryonomys swinderianus | reverse complement strand
TTAATTCTCATTTTACCCATATCCCTACTCACCCCACAACTCCCCACACCCTATATACATGTTCTTTCTTTTTATTTCCAAATCATATTTATTCTTTCCCCTCATTACTTTCCCTACTATATTCCTGTTGAGTATTTCCTATTTCATAAAATCTATCCTACATTCTAGAACTCATTTACATCTACAGGTTCTCATACCAGAGAAAAGATAGGGTATTTACATATCTATTTATTTCACTTATTAGTGTGTCCTCAAGGTGTAATGCCTTTTGATTTTACATTTAACTAATATAACACTATGTGGTAGGTAATGTCTTAAGTGCTTTATGGTTATCAACTTAACCCTCAGCAACTGTATGAGAGAATTTCTATGATTATCTCCATTTTACAGATGAGAAAGGTGGAGATGTGCACTATGTCTGGATCACACCGAACACAAACAACAGTTCTGTGACTCTAATCCAGCCCATCAGTCCCTGGAGCCTGTGCTCTTTTTTTGGTACAGGGGATCGAACTGATGACGTGCTTGTGAGGCAGGCAGGAGTGCCACAGAGCTACATTCCCCATCCTCCGAGCCTTGTTCTAACCTTGTACTTTGCTGCCTCATGTGTCTTTGGAGATCTTGATAGATGGAAAACAGAAAGTTAAATGAAACAAGAATGACTGTAAATACTGGTTAAACCAGAGCACCATGGTGTAGTGGACATGATCTGGGCTTAGGAGAGAAGTGTGTGCAGTTCTGAATCCTAGTGCACTTCCTTCCTTGCTTTTGACCCAAGAGCCTACCTTTCTGGGTTACCATTCCCTCATCTATTAAGGGTGTGGCACATGATGGTTTTGTATCGGAAACACCCAGTGGCTAGCTGGCACACAGGCCCTTACTGCTTAGGGCTGGGGCAAAACTCGTCTCTTTATTGACAACTGTCTTTGGGCCGAAACTTCCTCTTTACTATATTTCATCATAGGCTACAAACATCCATTCTGTTGTGGTTGTTTTGAGACAAATTCTCACTTTGTTACCCAAGATGACCTCAAAGTTCTGGGTTCAAGGGATTCTCTCACCTCACCCCTAAATAAATAGCTGGGATTATATCTCTGCACCTGGCAAAACTTTTTTTTTGTTTGTTAGTTTTGGCAGTGCTGAGGATTGAATTTAGGGCCTCCTGCCTGTGAGAAAAGCACTCTATCACTGAGATACACCCCCAAACCCCAGAAGTCAGTGAACATGTCTTCGTACACTTACAAGGGCCTGACCATCTTGAGACAGGACGTACAGAGTAGGCACAAATGACCAGGCAGTGAGTTTTTGGGTACAGGCTTGTCTGAACCTCTCCACAGTGCCACCAGGAAGCCTTACAGAACTGATTTGGCCTACTGGAACCCCTGAGCTCAACTTTCTCCAGCTCTGAGGCAATCTCATCACTCACACAGGCCATTCAGGATCTTCGGGGAACCATCATCAGCAAACACTAGGCTTGTTTTATCCTAAGCCATTCTTGACAAGAATTCCAGTTGTAAACTTAAGTGGATTAATTCCTAAGCCTTTGTGGGCTTAAATGTGGCCCTCTGGGGCATGATTTTTTGCTACAGTATGATCCATCCTGCCCTGGAGTCTTTTTTTTTTTTTTTTGTGCTGCACTTAATAGCTGCCCCTGTCCCTAAGCCCTTTGGAATGCCCATTCCATCACTGATAAATCCTTCCATACCCTCAATTTCTTTGCTGAATCTGAAGTCTCTTAAGACTATATCTCTTTATTAAATTATTGGCTTTCATTCCTCTTGGTTTGAATCTGGGTTTTCCAAAGGAATACTCTCTTTTCAATTCCTACAAGAGGAAGCTGTTTGTTTTTCTATATTTCAGGCACCAAAAAGCTACAAGAAGGTGATAGTAAGGCTGGGGATTTAGCTCAGTGGTTCTGTGCCTGCCTTGCAAGTGCAAGGTCACAAGCTTGATCCCCAGTACTGCAAAAAAAGGAGATAGTGGTTATTTTTATTTCCTTCAGTTATTCCCTTTTGTTTTACAGTCATTTTACTAAGCAAACTTTCAGAATCTTTGCCTCTTTCAGAGATTCACTGAGGACTTGGGACCTTGCTTTTTCCCAACATTCACTAAGATGCCCTAATATCTTCCTGGCTCTGACACTGACTTGAGGACATTTAAAATGCGTAAAGGACCCAATGCTATGGCCACTTTATCCAGCCCAGAACTGCTGCCCTTCAGGTCCTACAGACAGGCCTTGGTTTATATCAACTGCATGAATTTATGTACAACAGCAGGTCTCCCATCTCCTGACTGCTTGCTTTCTCCCCAGATCTTAACTCATTTTACTTAAGAAAAAAGCTTACTTTCTCACTATTATGCTTAAAATCCATTTCCTTCAATATAAAATGCTATTTATTAATATCTTTTATCTTCCAAAGAATTAGGGCACCTCATAAAGACATATAATAAATAGCTACATAAAATATGTTAAAATTAATGGAAAAGAGAACCATAGATAGAGTGAAAATCGAATAAGAAAAAGCCCATTAAGTGAGAGGAAGCAGACACAAAACGGTATGATTCCAATTGTTTTAAAAATAAATACGTAATATAGAAAAATAATTGAAGGGTTTATACCAAGATGCTAAATCACATTTATATTTAGTTCCTTGAATAACAGTGACTTCTCATCAATAAAAGTGACCTTCATTTTTTAATTTAGAACACTATAGCCTTTTATAGTGGCTGACTATATTGCTTTTCTTTCAAAAGATTTAAAGATTTAAATTTTTCTTTCAAAAAGTCCCTAGATCAAAACAATTTGTTACCCTCACAACTGACACCAGTGAAAGGCTTCTCAGAATGCTAAATGCTCACAGGAAAGCAAGGAGAAGGCGTGCTGTGCAGGTGTGGGTGCCAAGGCTGGAGGACAACTCTCTAGTTAGCATGCGTGACCCGGGAACAAGTTTCAGGGTACTTAGAGCTCGGAGAGCTGAATCTTCAAACCACTTCTAAAGACTATTTTTAATTGAGCTTCTGAGAACTTTGCTTTTTAGTTTTATTCTGGGTTTGTGTTAGGACTAAACTGTCTTTCATCCCATTTTTTTTCACATAGCCCTAGGCCCGTTTTGGTATGCTGGGATACATTAACACCATAGCTGAGAAGAGAGGCAAACCTATTTACATTGCTAAGAATATAATGGTTTTCTCAAACAGGAAAAAAAAAATTCCTGCATTTGATGACATCTAAAGCTTAACTGCCTATCAATTCCTGTCTGTGCTGCGCACATGGAGGTCAGGGCTGGGAATTCACGGGACACTGATACTGTGTTCCCTGCTGGGCTGAGAAGTGAATGCAAAGCACCAGAGACACCAATCCGGGACGGGATGTGAGATGTGAAACACCATTCGAATCCCTTTTTGGAGCAGCTTAACTTCTCTCTGCTGATTTCAGAGGTGGAAACCTCCCTCAGCATCATCCACAGAACTGCCGTATATCCATCTCCATTTATGATTTTAATTCTTTTCTTCTCCTATTTTCATTGGCTGAGGAGGTATGAAAGCTCTTGATTCTAGCTTAGTCTTTGGCAAGAATAAATTAAGAGAAGTACTCAAGTATTTATAGCCACCGAACCTTTTCTTCACCTATATGAGATCTTTCAGTTGGGGGAGGAGAATTGAGACAGAACGCCCATATTCATTCAATATACTGGAGTGAGACTATAAGATCTCTCTGTAGCTACTGTCTGTAGAGTCTGAGAGACGCTGCGCGCAGTAGAAACGCTGTGTTCTGTCGCGCAGCCCTGGGACCCGGACTGCGGCCTTACGTCTGCACTGGAGAGTCCAATCCAGAAGGAGGAGTTTCGGAGCACGGCCTGCACGGTGAGGAACGCCTGCTGGTACGGGTCGGTGATGGTCACCAGGCGCATGTTTTCTTTCTCACACTCCCTCTGCGCCTCATACCAGGTCAGCGTCTTTGGGATCATTTTGTACAGGTTATTTAGATACTTTATAGTTTCAGAAGTATTCTGCAAGGGCCGTCTGTCTTTAACTTCTGTGAGTAAAAGAAAGCAATAATAATTAGAACACCAATAACCCCCCTGTCATAGTTGTTCAGATGTCTGCAAGTCATAGTTGTTCAGATTTCCCATGTTACTAAAATTGCTTTATATAGTACTTGCCTACTTATTTATTTTGGATTGCGAGTGAATTAGTCATGTCTTGCTGTTATTTGTTAGTTAAAATGTATGACTTCAAACTTTTGGTTTCTACAATCAGAGGAGCATTTTGTTTACTTGTTCTGACTTAGGAAGGGGAAATGTAAGGAGAAGTAGCCTACAATAAAATTATCATTTCATGTTGGTGCCAAAACTCCTTTGTCTGAACCATTTTACCAGGAAAGATATTTAAAAGTAGGATACCTCTTACAAAGCTTTTACCTGGGAGAACTACAATGAGAAAATCGTGCAGAGTCACTTACTAGAGGATATATTTAACCCCTGTTTTACAGTACTTACCTAAAGTAAAGTAGTTACTAAAAAGTGTGGGACAGGTGGGTAAAGATTAACTTAACAAAACCTCTCCCAAAATACATGTAATGGTTACTTAATGTTCTTAGTACATGACAAAAATTGTATTTTTAATCATTTGTTAGGAACTCACTGTGTCTACCAAAAAACAATGTAATCTTTTAAAAGTATGTATCTCAAAATATGGATAGTTACCATTTTATTTTGTTTGAATTATAGGGCACAGGCAGTACTAGGCTAAATTAAAAGACCAACATTTTTCTTGTCCTTTTCTCATGATAAAAACAAATCTCAAAAATGCCAGAGTAGAAAGAAAAAATTCAAAATAAATTACTCTCATTTGGGAACTACTAACACATTTCTTGAAGCACTTAATTTTTATATATAAGTACAGCAATTATACCTAGGAAAATCCCATTCCATTTGAGCTAATATGCCTGAGTGTCAATATGAATTTATCTGTACTGCAAGTTTTGGTTTTTTGAGACAAGATCTCACTATTTAGCCCAGGCTAGCTTTGAACTTGCAGCAATTCTGTTCCTTAGCCTCCCAAGTGCTGGAATTACTAATGTGCGGCACCATGCCCAGTGCCCCATGCTGAATTTTAATCTACATGATTATAAATATATAGCAATTCACTGACTAGATTTTGACTAAAAAACTACCAAAAATATTTAATAGCATAAAGTACCATAGCAATCTAGATAATATTCGATACCTGAATATTTCTGGCACAGAGATACATAATGGTGATCAGAGCAGGAAGTAAAATTCCATGTCCCAATAAAAGGTGACTTTGGGAGGTTGAGTATCAGAGCGCAGTGGTAGTGGGACTCCTCATCAAACAGCTAAACAGAAAGGCAAATATGTACACAAAATCATGAAAATCATAGTCCTAAGGTCCTATGAAGGCAAATTTAGGTTCCAAATTGGTTTTTTTCTTCTGTAAAAAGCAAAACGATTCCATGAATTTATTCTGTGATGTTCACTTAACAACAAACACCACTTCAATACCATCATGTGTTGCTTAGTGAGAGGGATTGGTTTTGAGAAATCCCTCTGTAGGTGATTTGGTTGAGCAAACAGCACAGGGTGTGCAGAGCCCACCACATACCCAGGTGTCTGGCACAGGCCCTTGCTCCTAGGATGGCCACCTGTTCAGCACATGACTGTGCTGAATACTGTGGACCTGGGATGTAGTGTAAGTACCTCCGTATCTAAACAAACTGAAGGTACCGGGAAAAGTCACAGTGGTTCTTCTTAAAGCTGGCGCATACTTGCCATGGACAGAGCTGCAGGACAGGAGGTTACTTAGGATGGTAGTGAGTGAGAGTGCTCAGTGAATGGGAGGCCCAGGATGGTACCACAGACCTTATGAACACTGTGCTGCCCAGGCCATACTAAGTTTGCATCTGGAAAAATTATTCAAAACTGAAAGAGAAATAGGTTTTCCATGACAAAGAGAATTTAAAGAATTCAAGACTACCAAACCAGCACTGCAGAAATTACTCTAGAGAATTCTAGGTAGAGACACCAGGCCAACTCACTGAGGAGTCCAAAGGAAAGAATATACCTAAATGGAGAGTAGTGAAAGAAAAAGAAAAAAAAAGAATTAGCACTGAAAAATAATATAACAAGATAAAGGAAATACTTTTTACTAATAACAAAGTCTTAACTCTCCAATCACAGGACACAGGTTGACAGATTGGATCAAAAACTAATATCCTACTATATGTACTGCCTGTAAGAGACCTCTGTCAGCCCCAGAGAAACACAGAAACTCCAAGTGCAAGGCTGAAAAACAATACTTTATGTGGCTAGAGTTTGAAAGCAAGTGGGAGAAGTAATTCTAATTTCTGACAAAGTGGACTTCAAAAACTCAGAAGAGACAAAGATGGTCATTGCATAATGGTAACAATTCACTAAGAAGAGAAAATGATTATAAATATATGCACTGAATGTGAGTGTGCCAAATTACATACAAAAGAAGTATTTTGTTTAAAAGGACAGATGGGTACTGATACAATCGTAGTGGGGCACTTTTCTACCTCACTCACACAAATAAGTCAACCATACAAAACATAAATGAAGAAATATAAATTGAACCAAACTCCTGAACTAATGGATTTACCAGCTATCTGCAGAGCGTTCACCCAACAATCGAATATGCATTGTTCCCAGCAGCACACAGAACTTTCTCCCAAACAGATCATATTTTAGCCATTAAGGAATGCTTATCTAAATCAGAAAGAATCAGAATAGAAAGGATTTGAAATATTTTCTTCCAGCCTATTTGATCATAATGGAATGAAACTAGAAGTCAATAGGAACAGTAACTACAGAAATTGCCCAAACACATGGAGATTAAATTATATACTTTTGAATCATCAATGGGTTACAAGAAAAATCAGGGAGAAATTAAAAAATTTTGAATCAAATGAAAACAACAATACAATACTGTCAGAACCTGTAGGACAAAATAAGAGCTGATCTAAGAGGGATGCTTATGGCTGTGAATACCTATACTAGAAAAATAGAACATTATCAAATAACCTAAGGATGCAACTCCAGGTCAAGAGCAATTAAAAAACTTACAAAAGGAAAGAAATTATAAAGATAAGAGCATAAATCAATGAAATTGAGACTAAAAGTCCACAAAGGATCAATGAACACAATAGCTGGTTTCTTGAAAGGATAAATAAATTTGATACATTTAACTAAATTTAACACAAAAAGGGAAGATCTACATCCATGAAATCAGAACTGAAAATAGTGAAATTATAACAGAAACTACTGAAATTTAGAGAATTATAAGAAACTATCTCAAAAGTTATATTCAAGTAAATTAGAGAAATCTAGAAAAATTGGATAAATTCCTGCACACATATTACATACCAAAAGTGAAGATACAAGAACCTGTACAGATCAATAGCAGGTAATGAAACTGAAGTAGGAATAAAAAGTCCTCCAGATAAGAAAACCCCATGACATAATACATTTGCTGCTAAATTTTACCAGACTTGGAAAGAACTCATACAGTACTCCTCAGACTGTACAATGAAATGAAAGGGACAAAGAATGCCAAACTCATTGCCTGAGGCCACCATAAGCCTAATACCAACACTGGACAGGACTCAACAAAAAAGGAAAACTATGGGCCAATCTGTTTAGTGAGCATAGGTGCAAAAATCCTCAACAGGATGCTCTGAAATATAATGCAATAAACCATTCAAAAATTATATATTGTAATCAAGCCAGCTTCATTCCAAGGATGCAAGGATGATACAGCCTACATAGATCAGTAAATGTTTACACTATATATGTAGAATTAAGAGTAAAAATCGCACAATCATCACAGTGGATGCAGAAAAAGCCTTTGACACAATCCAACATCCTTTCATAATGAAAACCCTGATTAAAATAAGTATGGAACAAACTTACCTTAAACTTGTAAAAGCAGTTTACAAATACATAGCCAACAAGTATTAGTAGGGAAATTCTGAAAACATTCCTCTGAAATCAAGACTAAACCAAAGGTCTCCACTCTCCCCAGTCATTTCAATATAGTATTTTAATGTTAGAGCAATTAGGGAAGAGAAAGAAGTAAAAGGGGTGCAAGTAGGAAGAAAAGAGTCAAACTCTCTGGATACACAGGTGATATTATCCTTTAGACAGAAGAGCTCAAGAAACTCCACCAGAAAGTTCTTAAAGCTAATTAACAAATTTGGCAGTGGCAGGATACAAAGTCAGTGCACAAAAATCAGTGTGTTTCTGTTCTCCAATAATGAACTCAGTGGGAAAGTAATCAGGAAAATGATTCCATACCTTCAAAAAATATGAAATTATTTTTTAAATTTATGGAAGTTTGCTTTTATTAGACAGCAAAGAAATATCAACAAATACGATACTGTTTAAACTCCCAAATTAGCAAGAATTTCATTTTTTGTTTTGTTTTTTGATACTAAGAATCAAACTCAGGACCTTGCACATGCAAGGCAGGTTTGGTGCCCCTGAACTAAATCCCAACCCTAGCAAGAATTTTAAAAACTAATGATTATTAGAAGCAATGCAGTAAATGGCCAAGAACACTGGCTCTGCCCACTCTTGGAACTGGATTTAAGTCCTAGTTATACATGGAGAGGCTGCATGACTTCTGGCAAGTTATGAGACTCTCCATATTTGTCTCTGCACTTCTGAGCTGGAGTTAGGAACGCCATAGAGATTTCACAGTTTCTGTGCACACTGAATAAAAATGTAGGTGATGCATTAGCAGAATGTCTGGCACATATTAATAGTTCAGTGAGCATTAGAAATCACTAATATGCTTGTGAGCATAGAAGGGCAGTCAGAATATACTGCTTATTGGAATGTAAATTCACAAGCCTTGCTGGAAAGCGATTTGGTAAGCAGAACTTTTTCAAAATGTATCTTTAGGAGGTAATCTGATACCATCAATGATTATGCACAACGTTCATTGCAGCATTATTTATCATTGCACAAAGCTATAAAAGACTAAATACACAGCATTTGTTAGGTAAGTGATGGCCTATCCAGAAATAAAGTGTAGACATTAAAATACTTACCAAGTAGATCTTTTAATAGCATATATAAGTATTTATAACACTGAGAAAAGTGGAGTACATTAGTACTTATATTGTAATCTCATCACAACATATAGGGAAGCTCTAGAAGAAAAAATGCTGAAGTATTTATTGTAATTCCCTAGATTAGGGCTCAAGTATGATTTGAGACTTATTTAGGAAGCCATGAAATCAATTCAGTCTATCTTGACTGGCATTTATGATAATGAAATAGGATAGGATATAACAGGATAGAATAGGATAGGAGCATGGAATGAAATAGAATAAAATGGAATGGAAATATAAGGATATATAACCTCTAAGAGTAGGTATTATTTCCTGAAACTTTTGTTGTAATATTATAGCTATACATACTATATATACTGGATGGTGACTTAAATATATATCTTAATATGGGTTATGGTAAAAATTAAAAATCCTATCCTAAGGTTAAGTGGAATCTGGGTTGACATTTTAATATATGTGTGGGTGTTTACTCTCCTAAGAGTTTCACATCTTCTATCATCATCAAGTCTTACTGTGGTATATACTTTGTGCCTTGTTACATAATATTCAACATTCCCTTTCTCACCCAAATCAACCTTGAGTGAAGTAACATTGTGTTAGGAGCTTCAGTTGATTATTATCTAGAATATATTTTTGCAATTTGAGTTTTATGTTAATTCTTCAACCTTTGTCCTTGGTGCAAAAGTGGTCTGCTTTCAGAAAATAGTAGGAACAGAGTGGTAGGCAGCAAAATTATGGTTTCAGCGTAAGTACTGTCAATATAATGCTATCTTCCTATTTCTAGTTTCCCAGTGAAGACAATACCAACTAGAAATTATGTCTATGGCTTCCTCATGACAACTCACCAGTTTTGTATTTTTCCCTCATGGGACAGGATTGACTGCCCACATCCACCAAATGTTCACTGAAACGTATCTATTTGTTTCTATTCACAATGCACTACTTGATCATTTTATGTGCTTTTGAAGTAAATGCTGTAGAATCTGATGCTATTGTGAAAAACTGAGTCACCCACCTGAAAGCTAAAGTTACAAAGTACCAGCTTTCTTCTTATAACAGTTTTCCTGAGATATAATTCATATAAGGTAAAATTTACCATTGTGAATACATATTTAATAGTAAATGATGTTTTCTTAGAGTTATACAATCATCACTGCAATCAATTTTGGAACATTTTTGCCACTCTAAAAAGAAGCCTCATATCTCAGAGTGATAACTCCCAACCCTTTTGTTCTTCTTAGATTCTAACAACCACAAAGCTACTTTCTTTCTGTATAAATCTGCCTATTCTGGACATATATAAATGAAATTAAACAACAGACCCTTGTTCTAATCAGTAATTTGTGATAGACTTGGGTGTTTCATGGAGCTATATTGATTTTTTTTTTTTTTTGAGACAGGGACTCGCTTTGTAGTTCAGGCTGGCTCTGAGCTCACTATGTAGCCCAGGCAAGCCTGGAACTCAGCAATCCTCCTGTCTCTGCCTCCCGAGTGGAGTGCTGGGATTACAGGCATGAGCCACCACACCTGGCACTATGGTATGTGGTATTGATGCCTGGTGGGCGTGAATCTCCACGCCCAACATTGTATGTGGTTACCGGGGATCGAACTCAGAACCTTGCGCTTGTGAGGCAGGCGCCGGAACCACTGAGCTAACCCTCCGGCCCCGCTATATTGATTTTTGATTTTTAAAAAACTTACATTTGTGCCAGGTGTGGTGGCTCACGCCTGTAATCCCAGCACTTGGGAGGCAGAGACAGGAGGATTGATGAGTTTGCGGTGGCTTGCCTGGGCTACACAGCGAGCTCAGGGCCAGCCTGAACTACAAAGTGAGACCCTGTCTGAAAACAAAACAAAACAAAACAAAACAAAAAAAAACAACTTACATTTGCTGGTATTCTCAGCCTCCAAGTAACCAGTAATGGGTGGAAGTTGCTGTATGTTAGCTTTCTGTCGTCCATCCATTTGCCTATCTTTTCATAGGCAGTCCAGCGCAGACCAATCCATAAATTAGCTTCCATACTTGGGAGCAAGGATGTAATGAAATCTGTTACAAAGAATTTTTAAAACAGCATTTGACTTACTGAAATGAAAGAAGTCCTAAAAATCCCAATGAATATCTTTTTTCATCCTAAAAATTGAACTTAGGGCTTTATATATGCTAAATAGATGCTCTAAGCTATGCCTCTACCCTCCTTTTGCTTGTCTTTGACTACTGAGATAGTCTTTTACTTTATCTTTAAAAAATAGTTTAATAAGATTTTTTTTTTTGAGACAGGGTCTCGCTTTGTAGTTCAGGTTGGCCCTGAGCTCACTATGTAGCCCAGGCAAGCCTGGAACTCAGCAATCCTCCTGCCTCTGCCTCCCGAGTGCTGGGATGACAGGCATGAGCCACCACACCCGGCTAATAAGATTATTTTTGTATGTAAAGTCTCTATATCCTTCCAAAACTAACTTGGTTTCTAGATCAGAATAAAACATATTTCTCAAACAGTTCAGTACCTTGCTCACGCTGGCTCAACACGGAAGGAAGGGTCCCACCAAAGGAGTGACAGAGTTCATTTGCTTGAGAAAATGTAACAGACTTAGGTTTGATCTTCAGAAAACACTGCAAACATGAAGACACACATGAAATGGAAGGTTCCAGATGAAAGAAAGCTCACTCAGGAAGTAAACACCTCCTTTTTAGGTGTGAGAGATATGGAGATTTATGAAGTAGTACCAGAAGAATTCAGGTTTACTCTCTCGGTATAAACACCTGAAAAGCAGTCTTCACACTGTTACATATTTTAAAAATATCCCCTACTCCTTGAGTACCTCCTATGTGTTAGGCAGTTTTTATATTACCTGATTTAATCCTCACAACAGATGGGGAATCTGAGGCACAGAGAAGTTAAGGAATTGGAATCATAAGTGAAATAGCTACACAGAGGGAAGGTCAACATTTATACTCAGTTAACACCTCCTTATACCAATAAATATCATTCTTTTTTTTACAGATATTTTAATTCAGCTTTGTATTAACTATGCAAGTTAACATGTGAATTAAAGAGACTGTCCACTTTTTAAAAATCAAAGTGCATCCCTAATTTATTATAAATGTTTTCAGCTATCAGATATATTCCTTTCTTTTTTTCTTTACATTATGATCACATAAGTGTCAGATATCATTCTCAAACTATTCCTTGAAACATTCTACAAACATGTTTTTCTGGAGCCGGAGATTTAGCTCAGTGGTTCAGGAACCTGCCTAGCAAGTGCAAGGTCCCTGGTTCAATCCTGGTAATCACATACAACAATAATGGGCATAGTGACTCACACCCACCAGCAATCAGTGCAATGCCAGGCGTGGTGGCTCATGCCTGTAATCCCAGCACTTGGGGGGCAGAGAAAGGAGGGTTGCTGAGTTCCAAGCTTGCCTGGACTACATAGTGAGCTCAGGGCCAGCCTGAACTGCAAAGTGAGACCCTGTCTAAAAAAATTATAATAAAAAATAAAGAATTTAAAAAAGTTTTTCTATCCTTCTTACAGACAATACTGGTTAAGAGGTAAAGTAGGTAAAGCTCCTGGGTGGCTTCTAGAAAACTCCCTAGAGTGAACAATGTGGGGAGGACTAATATTAAGGATGGCAGGCCACAAGAGCAAAAGAACCTAGTTATGAAAATTTCATGGAGTTTCCACACCAACTCAACCTACTGCCACATAAATTTATTTTATATTAAGGAATAAATGTTTTAACATACTGTGGCAATTTCTTTTTAGAACCCAAACATGGTTCCTTCCAATAAATATACATGCATAGACTATACCTCTCAAAGAGGCAGATATAGAATGTTATATTTCTCAAACTTGGGTAATAATAAAATTCCAAAATGGAGGAAAAATCAGTGATTAATATTTTGTAGCATATGTATCATCTCTGAAGAGTAGTTTGGGAAATGATGATCTAATTTGATTGGTGGATGCTGCTGGGATATTCTCCTTGATAGCGATAATCTAACTATTCATCACATTACTACTCATTGACTGATGGGCTTCAGCAATTTAAGTGTTTGGAGCAACAGAATGGAAACACTGCACTTGGAAGGGCCTGCATCCATGACTAACTTAAGAGTTAACTCTTGCTATCACATGTGGTTTCTAAAACAGGGTCTAATGGGATACTGTCATATGCAGAAGCTAGCTTAATGAAGTAGTCTGATGAGCTGTCCTTCCGTCATAGGCTAAACAATTTTTGAAAGTGTAATGTAGTGATTCTCTTTTTACCTTATTCTGAAAAGGAACCCAAGGCTCAGAACACTGTATGTTAGTTGCAGAACTTGGACTGTATTTCTCCAGTGAAGACACATTATATTTTTCGCAGATGAAGGGCAATTTGGCTTTACAATCTGCTGGTTTATTTAAGTCTGAGAATGAAAAACAGGATTGCAACAGTGAAAATTTTTATTTGCCATATTTTAAAAGCAAGCTATTAGTAAAGAATGCTCTTTTTAATTTTTTTTTTTTGAGACAGGGTCTCACTTTGTAGTTCAGGCTGGCCCTGAGCTCACTATGTAGCCCAGGCAAGCCTCAAACTCAGCAGTCCTCCCACCTCTGCCTCCTGAGGGCTGAGATTACAGGCCTGATCCACTATTCCCAGCACTCTTTTTAAATATTTTGTGTTGGAGTGCTAGAGATTGAACCCAGGGCTGGACATGCTAAACATTGTTCTACCACTGAGCTACATTTCCAGAGATAGGGTCTTTAGTCTTTCCCAAAAAGTTAAAGTATATTTCCTTTCTTTTCTAGCCATTTCTGTCTTCTCTTACCAATCATATCAAAAGGTTAGAGCTCACAAATGTTGCCCTATAAAAAAGTACACAATTGGTGTAATTCCTACATGCTTCAAAGCATGATGGAAAATTGGTGTGGGGTTACTAAAGCAGGAGAGCTGCAAATGAGAGCCCAGGCTGGACAACTTTGCAATTTAGCAAGAGCCAATCTTCAAATAAAATAAAAAATACACTGAAAAGCTGGAGATCAGCTAAGGATGAAGACCCTGTGTTCCATGCCAGCACAACAGAACAAAAGACAAAACAGAACAAAAATCTAACAAGCAGTGGCAAGAAACAGGTGAAGAATCGAAAGAAAAGTCTATTGAAAAGTAAAGAAACATAAACTTTCAGAACTACCATTCATTCACCCCTGTAAACTGCTGATACACTTGTCAATTATGAAGGTGGTAAGTTTATTTCTAAGTAACTGCTTTAGGATAAAAGAAGTTAAAATATTCACACTGAAAGTGACTTTACTTGCACCTGGAATTTGAGCTACTGTCACTAACAATAAGTCAGTGTAAAATGAATCTACCAAACACATAATCCAGAGGAAAACAAGATTAGTCTAGTAATTGAACCCGAGGTTCACATATTACATAATGAACATTAAAAACTTCAGAGTTAACCTTACCCATAAACCAAGTCTTGGCAGACATGTGCAAGCATTCCTCCCCAAATGTCATAGGAAAGCGGTGCCATGGGTGTCGTGAGCTGCTAGTTGTAAGAGAGATGTGACAGTGCATTATGTAATTAGATGTTTCATTTGGTTTTTACTATGTTACTTCTAAATTTAATATTAATGCCATTACTCTATACCATTTTTCCCTGACATGCAAAGAGACTTGGTTTCTCTAAGCAGTTTATGGATAGATGTTCAAAATTTTAAAAACAGCAATCCTGGGTTGGAGATTTAGCTCAGTGGTTCAGGTGCCTGCCTCGCAAGTGCAAGGTCCTGAGTTTGATCCCAGTAACCACATATAATGTTGGGCGTGGTGACTCACGCCCACCAGCAATCAATAACACATACCACAGTACCAGGCGTGGTGGCTCATGCCTGTAATCCCAGCACTCGGGAGGCAGAGGCAGGAGGATTGCTGAGTTTGAGGCTTGCCTGAACTACATAGTGAGCTCAGGGACAGCCTGAACTACAAAGTGAGACCCTGTCTCAAAAAACAAAAACAAAAACAAAAACAAAAACAAAACAACAACAACAACAAAAAAACAGCAATCCTAAGAAGAATCTGAGGCTCCTTGTTTTAAGTGCTAAGTCCACAAAGGCAGACTCTGTGATGTTACGTACTATATGAAATGACGATCCATTGGCTCATTACTAGCTCTCACCCACCACTTCTGTTCCTCATCAGATATCTGAAAAACAAACCAAACACCCATCCTTAGATGTGTTGGATTTTCCCGGAAAATTTGACTTAAACACTTTGTCTTATTGTAACCACAAGTCACTAAAATTTCCAGACATCTCATTATTTGTTCTCAAAATTACACAAACCAGAACCTTTCACCAAAAAAAAGTAATTTGATAGGCTCTGCTTTTTTATATTCACAGGCCTTACTCTGGTAAGAGAAAATATGGTTGTTATAATTATAGGCATACATTAATCAGACAGATATGTGAATTAGACAGTTAATTGCAGTTAATTACAATTTAAATATTTTTAAACATTAAATTATTTTCCTTCCCACAAGCTCTTTTATAAACTTACTAGTAGGAACAGAAATTTAACTGTGAAGTTAACTTTTACTAAAAACATGATATAGAACTAGGATTATTTATGTTATGTACTTATGCTTACCTCATAAATTAACCTTCATTACTAATCTTGTATGTTTTAAAACATTAAGCAATTCTATTTAACCTCTCTAATGTGAAACAGTAAATTTAGATGTTTGAAGCAAATACACTTTTATAGATTGTGTAACATTTTAAAAATATTTTAATGGGATAAATATAAAAATTAAAAGATATTTTTAAATGCACTCTTTTTAAATTACATTTGCTATTTTGTTTTTGATGGCTTTTAGTCCTGTGAAAGATGTCAAGGTAGCTAGAAAGCTGTGATTGCTAGCACAGTATAGGACAGCTTCTTCATAATTTAAGCGAGGATCAGCAACAAACCAATATTCACTTCCTTCAATTATAACTGGAGGCCCATGAATACCAGCACGCTCTAAAGAAAAGGAAGAAGATCAGAGTTATGATTGTGCCAACCAAAGTGTTCCCCTGAAGCATGAGATAATGTCCAAAGCCATTTGCGAAGAGTGGCTGCTAACATTTTGGGTAAGTATCTCCTCTTATCCAAAAAGACCGGTGTGTTAAAAGTACTCCTGGTAGATACCTGAACCTTTAAAAGGTGGGAACTTGTTGAAAGTCTTCTGGTTCTGTAGATGTGTGGACATGAGGGATGCTGCAACCCTGGTGCTTCCTTTTTTTCTGTTTTGCTTCTCAGCTACCATGAGGTAAGCAGTTTGAACCACCCCTGCCAGCCTGTTGTCCCAGAATCAGGACAGGCAACAGACTATGGCCTGAAACCTCCAGAACTGTGAAAATAACTTCTATTTTTTAATATTAAGAGTTAGTCTTTTTTCTTTGTTTTTTTTGAGACAGGGTCTCACTTTGTAGCTCAGGCTGGCCCTGAGCTCACTATGGTGCCCAGGCAAGCCTTGAACTCAACAATCCTCCTGCCTCTGCCTCCTGAGTATTGGGATTACAGATGTGAGCCACCACATCTGGCATTAAGAGTTAGTTTTACAACAACGCCTAGGGTGGCCTCAAACTCATTATCTTTTTACCTTACTATCCTGAGTGCTGGGATTACAAGCATATGCCACTATAGCCAACTACCTTTTTTCCTTTTTAAGTTGATTATCTTGGGTACTTTGTCACAGTAATGGAAAGCTGACTAATACAGTAATCCATCTGATTTCTACTGGGAGCTCCCTCTGGCTGCTGTAGTGCTGGTTACAAGGAAACTGAGGATTCCTGAGCCAGTGTCTCTGCCAGTGGCCTGTTCTCATACAGAAGAAAAATGCAGTTTCCTTTCCTCATCCCATATCATCCAGATATCTTCTTTGCCTAGAGATGTTTTATTTCATTTCAATATGTGATAGAGAAGAAATTGGAACTTAAATACTTATTTATATACATTATTTAAAAAGATAAAAGCAGCTATGTCTGGCTTTCAGTTTTCATAACTCACCTGGATTATACCAATCTGGTGTTTTTGGAGTGCTGCCTATAAAGGAAGAAAGTAAGTGACTTTAGTTCCCAGTCAAAGACCATGGCATACTATTAGCAAGGCCTTAAATGTAGAGCAATGGACTCACAGTACTGTGGAGATTTATGTATTTCTGACCAAACCATTTCAAATTATGACCACCTGAGCTAAAGTTTATAGGACTTATGTTAATGCTCCACTGGCAATAAAAAAGACAAATCTGCTAAATATCAATACAATATTATTGGCATTTACTTTTTATCATGGAATTCACAAAGGAGGAGTAGATGAAGATTTGTTAATAATTAGAAAGTAAAATTAAGTCAATGGTGGTTATTACGTAGATAACATAAAAGTACTAAGGCATGTGCAGCAAAATTATCATTACTGTAGGATGGGGTTGTTCAGGAACCACTTTCTTACCCAGTGGAATTTGAGTTGAATATACCTGGGGTGGTAGAGTTTATTGGACTCTCAAAATACCATTGGAAGAAAATGCACAATGATCTGAAAGTATTGAACCTTCTGAGAAGGTGAAACAAAACTGGGACAGAAATAGATAACATCATTCATGTTCCCTGGATGGAAACAAGATATAGTATGTGACATGTGGGCACAGAACTTGGTTAGTCCTTGTCCAAACACCTTTATATTCTTTGCTGCTGTGGTACTTTAGCTCCATGAGCTCCAATTTTCCATTCTGTAAAATGGAACTCTATGTACAGGGTGTGAAGGAAGCATCTAGACAGTGCCATGCACAGGGCAGTTGATAAAGGCTGCTAGTTTCTTTTCTCACACTTTTTATCCTGTCCCACAGTCAAAATGATTTCGAATAAAAATATAAATTGCTTAATTTCAGAAAGTACAAGAGAAAATATCTGTTATAAATTTTGCTTTGGCACTGAGCCCAAAGGATTCCAGCCTCGTTCTTCCTAAGATTATCTTCATTTTGTGTTTCATTTTGCATCAAAATAAGATGATCCTCTTTACTACATCTCTCCTTTTAAAGTTTTTCATCCCAAAATCTAATCTCTCTAAATGAACATTAAATTGTATCTTCTATACAAACTTTTCCATGATTAAACGGTATGGTACAATCAAATTTCAGTAAGCTAGAATTCTGAGAGTGGGAATTAAGCAGGACAGTCTAATATGTTAATGGTATTTCATAGGCTTGTAAAAATTGCTATAGTAAGTGAAATGCTCTCTTAGTACATCTAGCTAAGCATTCATAATGTTAACATGGAAGGGTGTGAAAAGGACTACCACTTACCTTTTGGAATCTGGCACACCCATTCAAGTTTTGTATCACAAGCAAAAGGCCTCAAATAAATAAATTCCCTGTCATCATAAAAATGCCAGCCTCTTCGCCAGGAACTGTGAATAACCTAAAGAGGAAGAAAGGGATTGCAGCACATTTTGAAGTTGCTGTTGCCCTGATGAAATGCTAACCTGTAAGTTCTGCAGTTTCTATCTCTGTTTTAGCTCTAGCACCTATCTGTAGGATACATGAACACATAGGTGAATGAAAGATTTAAACAGCCACAGCAAGAACCTCCAGGGCACTGATACAGGGTGTGTTTATGTCTAAAATGTCAGTCATTGTCTTTTTTCTCCTACTTTTGTTGATATGAAATTGTGGAATCTTCAGCTTTTAAAATTTGGGTAAGATCAAACTAGAAAAGAACATTTCTAGGTTGTGATCAGAAGAGATCACAAAGTGACAGAAAAGTGCAGGCTCATGGGCCCACCCTCCTTCCTCTGTGTTGTTCTTCTCTTTCTAGTGTGTCACCCAGCTCCGTAAGGTCCAGAGGGGCTTGCTGTGAATTCCAGTCATCAGGCAAAGAAAAAGGAAAGGGGTAAATGGATGGCTTGGGAGAGGTATTCATCAGTTTCTGGACTCTTACAGCTAAAAATCCTAGGAGGTATTTCAGTGATGAATCTCCTTAAAGAATAGCTCCCTCCATGGGACTTCACTCTGCCTGGTTCTAAAAATGCCTAGTCAAAACAGCACAGTGGTTTAAGACTACTGGCCTAGAAATATGTGGGTTTGAATCTCACCATGAATCCTGAGGAAATCATCCAAAACTCTTGTTTTTCTTTATATAATTGTAGTACCTACTCCATGAAGTTGTATAAATACTAAGTAAGATTAAATGTGCAACACACCTAGCATAGTGCCTGACCCATAATGGGGACTGTTCACTTCTGCCATTAGTGTTATCACCACCACCTCCATCATTATCTCATAGTGAATTTACTCTTGCAAATAATTTGAATTTTGTCTGGTATAATCCTTACTCAGTGGTTTTACTGCAGCCTGTGTAATTGTGTTTATCTCCTAAAGGGCTGAAAATTCTGTGAGACACATTATATTTTGTGGCTTGGCTCCTGTTCTATCGCTCAGAGCCTTGGAGATCCCCTAAACATATTGCTTATGAAATAAATAAATCAATGAATTCTGCAGAGGAAGATGCCTAATGGATCTTTGATAGCTTACAGTTCTCCTGCTGCACCTTGAAATCTGTCTCAAGGTAAATTTTCATGAGCTGAGAGCCTTCCTGGCACATGTCAGGCCCTGAGTTCAATTTCTGGTACCAAAAAAAGTCTTTCTCATGTTCTTCTTGGTTCATGTCATTCTCCCTCAGAAACCTTTAAGAATATCTGGTTGCCTATCAAAAATATGCAAACACCTTAACCTGGCATTTATCTAAGATTTCAAGGTTACTAGGTTGTTTTCAATGTGTCATCAAGTGTACTTGTGTGTACACTGCTCTCCCCACTGCATACCTTCTTGCCTCCACTCTCCCCTCATCCGATGCCACCTTCCTGTACCACTTCCACCGGTACAAACTCTACCTATCCTTAAAGACCCAGCTCAAGGCCCACCTGTTGCTGAAAAGAGGTTACAGAGATCACTTCCTGAGTTTTGTAAGTCTTCTTTAGCCTACTCATTTGAAGCTTTTCACTGTACAATAATAATGAAGCTATCTTTTGATTATGAATTTTATTTCCTCAAATTAAGTGTAAGTTAGGTTTCCTGAGGGTGTACTTATTCCCCATCTGTTGCCTGATTACACATTATGTGCCCTCCCTCCCTCCCTCCCTCCCTTCTTCCCTTCTTCCTTCCCTCCCTCTCTTACTCCTTCTCTCCCTTCCTTTTTGGTGTTGGAGATGGAACCCAGGGCCTCAAGCACGTTTCCACTCAGTAGGCCCTGAGCTACAACTTCAGCACCCAGATTTTTAAAATGCAGATTTTGTAGCATTGCACTGACCTTGACAGCAGCACAGTCTCTGATGTCATAATCCTCCTGAAATTCATTTTCCATGATCATAGTAGACACCTCAGAAGACAAGAAAGCTTTGAGAATTTAAAACCAATGTATATATATTTGCAATTTAGATGTAATTTAGGCAAATTTAATAACTCAAGCCTGTTCATATGCCGTAAAAAGAAAACTTTTTCTCTTTTTTTGTATGTCAGGATGCTAAATCATGAGAAGACTTAGAAAATGTCATAATTTCATAAATTTCCAAGCAAAGTGATGCTTTTAGAAATGGAGGTTAATAGTGTATTAAGTTTACCAATGTAATCAGAAAATTAAGAGCTTACAAAAGCCATTTTTTCTCTTTTTTTTTTTGCATTGAAATGGTAGTTATTTGATCAACTAATCTAAAATATACTCTCATTTAAAAATAAAAACCATAGGGCCGGCGGATTAGCTCGGTGGTTCTGGTGCCTGCCTCGTAAGCACAAGGTTCTGAATTTGATCCCCGGTAACCACATACAATGCTGGGCGTGGAGACTCATGCCCACCAGCCATCAATACCACATACCACAGTGCCGGGTGTGATGGCTCACGCCTGTAATCCCAGCACTCCGGAGGCAGAGACAGGAGGATTGCTGAGTTCGCGGCTTGCCTGGGCTACATAGTGAGCTCGGAGCCAGCCTGAACTACAAAGCGAGACCCTGTCTCAAAAATAAATAAATAAATAAATAAATAAATAAATAAATAAAAACCATAAGTCTTACATTTAGAGAGAATACCAAATGTCACAATGTTAACATGAGCCAATATTGAATGTTTGAATATTTTCCTGTCAGTCTTACTATGTATGACCTCTTCAGGATGATGTAAATATTTGAGATAACATTTATGGTTCTTTTAGGTTTCGTCACATAAGTCATTTCTTCCAGTAAAGGGAAACTATTTCTTCTTCAAATACACTTTCTTTTTTTTTTATTTCACACATCTCAAATGTGCTACTGACTTTTTTTTTTTTTTTTGAGACAGGGTCTCGCTTTGTAGTTCAGGTTGGCCCTGAACTCATTATGTAGCCCAGGCAAGCCTCAAACTCAGCAATCCTCCTGTCTCTGCCTCCCGAGTGCTGGGATTACAGGCGTGAGCCACCATGCCTGGCTACAAATACACTTTTTATACACAACTTACATTTTTAGATAATGAAAAGCTTCCCATTATTAAAAAATTAATATAAAGGGAACAAAGAAAAACCTAGGGGAAAATACTTGTACTACTCAAAGATCACTCATTTATCTCCCTCTATATTAAATATTATAATAAATATGACTATATTTATAAGTACAAATTAGAATAACTTGTTTATATAATATTTATCTTTTTGGGCTATATACAGAAAAATTATAACGTTTTTCATAAAAGTAGGATTAGTATCTTAATTTTTCCCCTACTTCATACATATGTGAATCTATTCTCAATAAAGATATACCTATATCACTGTAATGGTTCAAGGTATATAAATGTATTTTGTATTTTTAATAACTTATTTAAAATTGAGGGTAAAGTTGTACATTTTATCATATATAACAATGTTTTGAATTACACATATTGTGGAATAAATAAATCCTAAATCTAGCTAATTGACATGTACATTACCTCACATAATTATCATTTTGGTGAGAACACTAGGTACCACTTTTTTTTTTTTTTTTGAGACAGGGTCTCGCTTTGTAGTTCAGGCTGGCCCTGAGCTCACTATGTAGCCCAGGCAAGCCTCAAACTTGGCAATCCTCCTGCCTCTGTCTCCCGAGTGCTGGGATTACAAGCATGAGCCACCACGCCCAGCTAGGTACCCCTTTTTAAAAGTATACACTGTGTTAACTTACTGTCACCACATTGTATATCAATACATATTGAACTTATTCTGCTTAACTAATACTTTGTAACCTTTGACAAACTCCTATCTGGCCCAATCTCTGGCAACCAGTATGTTATTTTCAGTTCTGTGAGATCCATTTCTTGGCTTCCACATGTGACAGCAGGTAGGATTTGTCTTTCTGTATCTGATGCATCTCAATGAACACTTTTGCCTCTGGTTCATCCATGTTGCCACAAAGGACAGAATTTTCTTTTATATGACTGAAGAACATTTCATTGTGTATATATACTCCTTATCTGTCCATCCACTGTAGTATGTGTCCATATCTTGGCTATTGTGAATGGTGCTGCGATAAACATGTTTACATCTCCTCCATACCCTGACTCCATTTTGTTTGGATACATACCCAGTAATAGTACTGCCGAAGCATATAGTCCTATTTCTAATATTTTTTCTATGACGGACTAAGGCATTCTCATAATAACTTCTCATCTTTATCCACAAGGACAAGATATTTTTGTCTTTTCTAACATTTTTGTCTATTCTAACAGGTGTGAGATGATGTCTCTTTAGAGTGTTAATTTGCATTTTTCTGATTGACTGATGTCGAGCATTGTTTCACATACCTGTTGGCTATCTAAATGTCTTCTTTTCAGAAATATGTACTCAGATTCTTCGCTCAGTTTTAATTATTTCAATTGCACTCTTACTATTGAATTAAGTTCCTTGCACATTTTGGATACTAACTCATTTGATGAATGATTGACAAATATTTTCTCCCATTCTCTAGGTTCTTTCTTTGTTGACTTTTACTTGATGTGCAGATCCTTTTTAGTTTGATATAATCAGATTTTTATATTTTTACTTTGTTGCCTATGCTTTTGGGATCAGATCTAATAAATATTTGGTCAGACCAATTTCATTGTGTTTTCTTCTTTTTTTTTTTTAGTCTTTGCATAATTTTGGATCTTACATTTAATTTTTAAGTCATTTTGCATTGATTTTTTTTTTGACAAGGTTTCAGCTGTAGTTCAGGCTGGCCCTGAGCTCACTGTGTAGCCCAGGCAAGCCTCGAACTCACAAAAATCCTCCTGCCTCTGCCTCCCAAGTGCTGGGCCTACAACCGTGAGCCACCAGGCCCAGCATTGTGGTATGTGGTACTGATTGCTGGTGGGTGTGAATCACCATACCTGGCATTGTGGTATATGGTTATTGGTAATCGAACTAGGGACCTTGTGTTTGCCAAGACAGATGCTGGAACCACTGAGCTAAGCCTCTTTGTATTGACTTTTATATAGGTGTAAGATGAGGATGTAATTTCATTCATCTGGATGTGAGTGTCCAGTTTTCCCAGCATCATTTATTGAACAGATTGTTTGATCCTCACTGTATGTTCTTGGCATTTCTATCAAAAGTCATTTGGCTATAAATGTGTGGGTTTACTTCTGGGCTCTCTATTCTTTTCCACTGGTGTCTATTTTTATGCCAATACCATGTTTTGGCTACTGTAGCTTTGTAATATATATTCTGAAGTCCAGGAGTGTTATTCTCCCAGCTTTGTTCATTTTTCTCAAGACTTAGTTTGGCTGTACAGGGCCTCTGAGGTTCCATATGAAATTTAGGTGTATGTGTTGCTTAAGAATCATTTATTTGTTACTAAAACAAACATGCCTTCCATTTTACATACAACAAGAAAGTCTTAACTTACTGGTGTATGATCACTCCATTGCCAGGATCCTTGTAAATATGGGCTCCTTTTATTCAAACCTATCCACAGCCAGCGCTGGACACTAGGTTAAAAAGAAGGATCAAAACATTTGCAGGATGACCCTTGGTAAAAATATTTAGCAGTCACGCATTTAAAGTGCTTCTTGTTACAGACAAGAACACAGCTTCAAGATTTGTAAAGATTAGTGTTTGGAAATAAAACCGAACCTGAATTGGAGGAGCAATAAAGTACCATACTTTTAAAACTAAATTTTAAGTTATTCTGTTCGTATGAAAGGCAAAATATATTGTGCTTTGCACTTGAAGAGAGATTTATGATTGTTCAAAACTTTTGCTACTATGCTTGAATAATGAACAATAGTTTCAGATGGAGTTAAATACAGTCATGACATTTTATAAAAGCATGTGTCTGTAACACTATGAAATTTCTTTTCTTTAAAATGCCAAACCATTTAGCTGGATATTTATTAAACAAGATTTAAAGAACAATTTACCTCCTGCTGCCCATTAAGATGAAAGTAAACAATTATTCTAACATTTTCTAAAAGCCAAAGAAATATACCTGGTAAATATAAACAATTGCTTAAGGGATTAAATTTAATATTTGTGAGTATTATACTCTTACAAGACATTGAGCTAGGTGCAATACTGATACAAAGAAAATAAGAGTTAATATCTAACTCTCAAATGGAATATAAAGTAGTGGAGGCAACATACATATAAACAGAAAATATATGTTAAGACTATTTATATAGGCTTTCAGATGAGTTGCATAAACTTTAAGTTCTACAGAAGTTCAGAGAAAGGAGAGGTCATCGTGGACTGCAGGGACTAAGAACAAACTTCATAAGGTTGGGAGGACAAAAGACGGTCTCCCAAGGGTGACTAATGGTTCTTTCTAGTTGAGGCACATTCTAATGTTCAGAGAAGGAAGTCTAAGCACCCCAAGGAAGAATAAATACACAAGCACACAGAAATGGGAATGCACATTTGAATGATCCCTTCTCCTCAAATAAATGTATCTGTTAGCCCGGGGGATATATATACAATATAAATTGAAGTTATATAACTATAAAAACTTTTCTCAACTCCACTTGAAAATTTCTTAAAATGTGTTAAACATTTTAGGCCTTAAAAAGTAGGCTGGTTATATTCCACATACTTTAACCTGCTGTTTGCACAAGGTGTCAGTGGCACAAAAATCAGGGTATATGTGTGTGTGCATGTGTGTGTGTGTGTATATATATATATGCATACATAAATATCATATCAATGCAATATACATTAGAGAAGGGGCAGGATCCAAATCTAAAAACAATCCCTATGGCTCATCTCAGTAGAAAATATGGCTATTGGGAAACATAATAAAACTGTGTATTAATACAAAATTTTCTAGTGAATCAAAGGCAAGAGAAAACTTTTAAATTACTTTCTCATTTTTTAATCAAGTAATTGCTTTCTTTATCTCTTTTCTTTGTTCAACATTCTTTTATAGCTTAGTATCAATAAATACTTTTTCATCTTTTTCTCTAGTTTTCTTGCTTATTGCAATGGCCTATGAGGCCTGGTTTCCCTTTGATTTTTATTATTATATTGTTTTCTTTCATCGAAAAAGACTACCAATATGTGGACGTCAGATAAATCCTGTGGAGACAATTAAGCCCAGTTTAAATTTAGTGGCTATAAGAAGACTTTGCTGCTTGTGTCTTCAACTCATCAGAGCTCTTTCAAGGCTTCCAAATGTCTGAGTGTTGGATTTCTAATCTGCAGGCCCAGGTAACTGTCATGCACAGCCTAATTAAAGGCAGATGGCTAAAATGCAGAGGTTGAGTTTCCTTCCTAGCACTTGTTGATACAACTTCATTTCTCCCACATATTTGCACTTAATATATTTTGTCCTGGGGAATTAGTATAGACTTTTACTTTTCCCTAAAGTGAGCATTAATTGTTTCACCATCTTTACACAATCAGCAATACAAAGGCAAGACAGATCAAAAGTGATCTGTCCTAGCATTCCAGAGGCTCCTGGGCAGCTGAGGTCACCCCCAGCCATCCTAGGACCCTGAGCTCTTCCCTCCCAGTCTCTGCCAGCCATGGCTCTCATCCTCTCACTCACAAACTTCTCTGATTCAAGCTCTTTGTGGGTTTCTCTGCTGTATCTCAGAGAACTGTTACCTAGAAAAAAGTTCACCACCTGTTCAAAATATTTAATCTTCCCTGTCTGAGACTGAACTTCATTTCAACCCAGAAACTTAGCTTTCAACTTCAATTCAAAAGATTTACTAATGTGTCATACATACAGAAAACAGTGGTACTTGTGTTTTCGTAGCTATGTGTGTGTATAGTCACAGGTGGAAAATACTTCCTTTTATTCTTTTTTCACCACTGAGGATAGAACTGAGGGGAGTTGCACGAGTTAGACAAGTGTGGTACCACTAGACCACAACTCTAGAGCTAAAGATAATATTTCCTAAATTATGTAACTTTTTCCAAATTTGGCCTCCCAGCCAGATAGAGGTAAGAACAGACTGGAAATCATATTAATCATTACCTTCAAAGTACATATTAAACAACTGGTGTGAAAAATAGGCTACCTGTCATAACTCGGGAATCAAGTCAGAGTGAACTGTCTCTTTTTTCTTTTACTTCAAGTACTGAGTATTAAAACTGTATATAATGCTTTTAGGTTAAAATTTAGTATGTATAAAACTATGATCAAATTTGTATTTCTCCTCAAGTTTCTTGCTGTATCTGGTTGCTGAGGAAAACAGTATCTCAACTAGAGCCCCCTATAAATACTATTTGAGGAGGGCTCTTCGTTTGCAAAGCCTTAGATTTATATCTAAATCCATTCATGCCACTTCACAGGACGTAGTGTACACAGCAGCCATGGCATTGCAAACAAGCCTTTCTTCCCTAATCCTGGGACTATTCTTACTCTACAATGGCTTTCCCTGTTGGGCTGCCATTAAGAGTTGCAAAGATCTTAAAGTCTTAAATGACTTGGTGCACCATGAATCCTTTTCATTGAAGTACAAATAGAGATGTGGAATTTAGATTGTGAGAAGGGAAGAAGTAATCTGATTTAACTCCTAGGCATGTGATACACAATTTGGGTGGGCAATGAACTTCTTTCTGAGAAAGGTCAATTTCTGGGATTAAAAGCTAAAGCTTTCAAAGCTTTACTGTCATTTTCTAATATAAATGGGTTGGCTTCTTACTTTTCCTTCCCTTTAAGACACGGTCACAATTTTGGCTTGAGAATATGTTCTAAGCACAGCATAGGCAAATGAGCTCCTTGTTTACAGAGCACTTATTAGACAGACAACAGTCTGGTCCATGTGTTATGCTGGCTGTTGGGTAAAAGTACAAATAAAATATGGCTCCTATGACTGAAAAGATTATGGAGATTTGTTGCTATTTCTCTGTGTTTTTGTTTTCTAAATTCAATGTGCATGAATTTTGTGATTAGAAAAAAGTGAAATACCATACAATTAATTAGCAGACAAGATATTCTGTGAAACTATATATACAAGACTAGAGAAATGGGAAGCAATTACTAAATGCTAACTATGGTCATAAATCAGAATTAGGGTTTGAGGTAATTTTAATTTTTTCATTATCTATTTTTATATTTTCTAAAGTTTACTGTCAGTTTTCTAATGGGAGGTGGTCAGTTAGTGTGATCAAAAATCAAGAAAATATAATGCTGGGCGTGGTGGCTCACGCCTGTAATCCCAGCACTCGGGAGGCAGAGACAGGAGGATTGCTGAGTTCGCGGCGGCTTGCCTGGGCACCATAGTGAGCTCAGGGCCAGCCTGAACTACAAAGCGAGACCCTGTCTCCAAAAAGCAAAAAAAAAAAAAAAAAAAAAATCAAGAAAATAAACAAATCAAGAGGTGTTTTAATTACTTTTCACATTAGTTTTGTTTCCTAGCTTAATCTGTTCTGTATGTAGATATTCATAATGATCATTATGTCATCTTTGCTATCTAATATTTCCATTTTTCAATTCCTGGAAGTATCTCCAAGTTTATTAATACTTATTCAGAGTAACTAAAGTTTTGCTTGGAATCTAGTTTGTTATGTCATTATTCTAGCAGAAATCTTTTACCTAGACAAAGTGTGTGCCAAGGTTGTGATCTTGGGCATTAGGTGGTTTTGATCACCATGCACACTGCAAGGAGGATAGACTGTGCTACACAGGGGCCCTCCCTCCAGCCAGTCACCACAAGGACTTCAGCATCAGAGAAAACTGGAAGCTTCCTAATCAGCATGATGTTAAAAATAGGATCTCATTACTGAAATTTAAATGATTTAGGATATGGGAATTATATTTGGAGACAGTGTACTTTGCATGAAAAGGCTTTAGGTGAATCCAGTAGTCTGTACCTTTAGAAATAGCACCTAGGGTCTTGATCCCTAACGTGTCCAATCACTGAGTCAGGAACTGTACAAGCCTGATGACAGTGATAGTGGGAACAGATTTCTGCCCTGACACTTGGCCATATCTGCCACAAATGAACCTGCTGGAAACCCTAAAAGGACAGACTGCCGGGTGTTGTTAAGCTTACAAAGCAGGACATATGAAATGCCTGTGTTGGTGTCAGTGAATGTGTAATAAATCTCTGCGTCCACAGGAAGTCTGATCTGAATCGTGTATCCCTTGTAACCCACATTGAAAGAACAGTGAATACTTCTTTCGAGAAGAAGCTATGAGCCAGTATATCCAAATTGGCTTTGGTCAGTAAGGAATAAAATTTAGTATATTAATTTCTAATACAATAATATGAAGTTGAGACTACCAGAATTCGTATAAGAGATGCTTAGCTAATGAAAATTTTATGGGATCCAGGTACTATATTTAATATCAGATACTCAGTACATTATGCTTTAGTGGAAAACATATAGTAGTTTCTCTGTAAAACAAATCTGGAAAATGTGCACATTTAAAATCTTATCTCCCACAGACAACAACCATTACTTTTTGATGCATTTTTGCAGCCTCAGTTCAATTTTTAATATAAATACAGTACTTTATGCATATGATCTGCCTTTCCCTGTAATGTGTTATCAATATTTATATACGGTAGCACTGTTTTTATCTTAATGAAGAGGGGATACTTTTTTTTGAAAAGAGCAGTGCTGATTAATAGGGATTCTTATCTCTTTCTGATTTTCACTGGATTGCACTTAATAATGCTTCATCATTAACTGTGAGATGGCTATAATTTAAGCTATTCTACTTTTTTTTTTTGAGACAAGGTCTTGCTTTATACTTCAGGCTGACCCTGAGCTCACTATATAGTCCAGGCAAGCCTCAAACTCAGCAATCCTTCTGCCTCTGCCTCCAGAGTGCTGGGATTGCAGGTGTAAGCCACCACAGACAGCAATGTGGTATGTGGTACTGATTGCTGGTGGGTGTGAGTCACCATGCTCGATATTCTTGTACGTGGTTATGGGATCAAGCTCAGGACCTTGGGTTTGCTAGGCAGGCACTGGAACCGCTAAGCTAAATCTCTGGCCCCCAAAGCTATTCTATTTTTTATTTAATAAAAATTTATATACAATTATGTTCATTAAATACATTAAGTATAAAATAGAGTTATATGTTAACTCAGGAATGAATAATGAATTTTGCTATATGTATTTTCAGCATTAGTTGGATTATCACATGATATTTGTGATTGGCCCATTTCCTATCTGAGTTAAAATGTGATAAGCACATAACATAAGCAAGTGAAGTGGGCCAAGAAGTAGGTATGAGCTGGCCACAGTACACACCTGTAATCCTAGCACTTGGGAGACTGAGGCAGGAGGATCGTCTGGGCTTTCATAGGGAGTTTAAAGACAGCCTAAACTGTCTAGAAAGACCCTGTTTTAAAAAAGAAGGAGGAGGAGGAGGAGGAGGAGGAGGAGGAGG
>PVIC010011552.1:0-41233 GCA_004025085.1 Thryonomys swinderianus | reverse complement strand
AAAAAAAAAAAAAAAAAAGAGTAGGAAAAATGGGGCTGGAGATTTAGCTCAGTGGTTTCAGCACCTGCCTCGCAAGTGCAAGGTCCTGAGTTCGATCCCCGGTAACCACATACAATGCTGGGCGTGGTGACTCAAGCCCACCAGCAATCAGTACCACACACCACAGTGCCAGGCGTGGTGGCTTATGCCTGTCATCCCAACACTCAGGAGGCAGAGGCAGGACAATTGCTTAGTTTGAGGCTTGCCTGGGCTACGTAGTGAGCTCAGAGCCAGCCTGAACTACAAAGCGACTCCCTGTCTCAAAAAAAAAAAAAAAATGTAAGAAAAATTGAGAGAAAGGTAGTTCCTGTCTGAGAGAGACAGAAAAGGGACCTGAAAATGAGTTGACTGCCCATCCTGCTTTTCCAAGCTGACAAATACTTACTGAATGCTTCTGAAAGGAACTGGGTGTCAGAGGGGAAGGTTCTGTCCCCAGTTCAGGGCCTGGGACTGTGACACAGAGAGACAGAGCCTACAGGTGGAAATGGAGAAGGGACAGGTAGAGGCTGTGCTACAGCTGCTGGGAGCCAGGCAGGAAGGTGACACTGGGTGCCCAGCAGGGTGCTGGAGCAAGTGACCCGAGACCTGAGGTCGGCCTGTGGAAGAGGAGGCTAGAAGAGATGGAGCACCTTGCAGGCCTGGATTGAGGGAGCCAGTGGGACACAGGTAAACTTGGCTTCACGTGGTCCACTGTTCTGGCTTCTTGACCGGAAGCTGGGCCCTGGTGCATTGCCCTGAAGCCCGATTTGATAGCATTTGGTGACAGGTGAGCCTTAAAAGAGGAGGAAGCAGGTCCCTGGGTGAAGGGTGGGGGTGGCATGCTGTGGAGCACAGGTTTCTGGGTGCATCTGGAGTCTGTTTGGGATGGGCTACATCTGCAGTCCCTCTACAGTATTCCTGCAGTTCTCCGCGGAGCAGAGAGGAGCAGGCTGGAGTGGAGACATGGAACAAGGCTGTCGGGACCACTGTCCCCAGGCTGCACATCCTGCCTGCTGTCCCAGCATTGTCCCACAGACTCGCCGCTCCCTGTCCCTCAGGAGTAGGCTGTAAGGGGCTGGGGCCATCCATGGGGCTGCAGTAGGGGAGGGTGGGTAGGGGCCTTGGAGACACTTCCCCCCCCAGCTGTAGGAAAGCCAGGCTTGTCTTTGAGGGCCCTGGTCACCCACATCTGTTCCACCTGCCCAGCTTTGTTTCTCCAGATGCAGAGGACACATGAGGCTTTTATTTGAGTCTTTTTCCTTTAAGAAAAATCACTGGTCTTAATGTAAGAAGTCAAGTTTTACTGCGTTCCATTAACTGTTTTTCAGCAGCTTCTATAAGAATTATCTTGCTAGTACAGATGTGTCCATCTAAAGGTTTTTAACAGTTGACATTGTGTTAGGTGAAGTAAGCAGAAACGGGAAGCCCTATGTGGCCTCACTCATATGTGGAATCTGTAGTCATCCAGCTCCAAGACAGTGGCATGGTGCTGCCGGGCCTGGGAGGTGACACCGGAGGACTCGGCTGTCACTTGTGCAAAATGGCGGAGGTCCGTGCAGCACACACCTGTGGTCAGGAGGCTGGATGTGGTGCCCGCTGGCGCAGAGGGTGGATTGTGCATAAGAGACCTGAGGGGAATGATGGACCACGGAAGCTCTGGGGGTGATGAGTGTGCCCCTCGCCTCAGTAGTGCTGTTGGTTCCCTGGGTGTGTGGCTGTCCCCACACCACACACACCAGATATGCACATGATACTCAGCTTTCTACATGCTGGTTAGATTTGAGGGCGTCATTTGGCAGGATTTTTTCCTTTCCCTTAGTGTAGTGGTTGCCTCCAGAGTTGAAGGGGGCAGAAGACAGGGATTTGGTCTTTATAATTCTTTGTTTGTTTTTTGTGGTGCCAGGGATTGAATTCAGGCCTTTGTGTGTCCAGGGTTGGCATGTACCACTTGAGCTAAATTCTTAGCCCCTATAATTCTTTTTTTTAAGCAGAGGAGCAGTGTTTTGGTGGTACTTGCCAGATGGCAGTAGACTTGTTGGATCATGCAGTTTATTTTGGATGAGATTGTGGACATTGCTTATTTTATGTATACTGTGCAATGCTCATTTCAGGTTTTTTTCTCTCTCCTAGTACTGGAGCTTGAACCCAGAGCCTTTGCACTGAGCTGTACCCCTAACCCTTTAAAATTCTTTATTTTGAAAAAAGGTCTGCCTAGTGCTGGAGGTTTAAGCTCAAGTGGTTTTGTACCTACCTTGGAAGCACAAGGGCCCAAATTCAATCCTCGGTACCGCGAAAAAGAAAAGAAAAGAATGCACTGACTTTCAGATGCTCCTGTACCTCTTAGGCAGAAGCTTTCTTTCTCAATAAAGATTTTCTACTCTCTCTTTTTTTTTTTTTGAGACAGAATCTCACTTTGTAGTTCAGACTGACCCTCAGCTCACTATGTAGCCCAGGCCAGCTTCAAACTCATAGCAGTCCTCCTGCCTCTGCCTCCCGAGTACTGGGATCAGAGGTGTGAGCCATCACACCTGGCATTGTGGTGTGTGGTACTAAGGATCGAACTCAGGACCGTGCATTTTGCCAAGCAGATGCTGGAACCATTGAGCTAAATCCCCATCACTAGAGTTTTCCTACTCTTAACCTCCATCTTTCCTAAAATTCATTCTTCGATTTTGGAGAACACGAACTTGCGTTTCAGATATCTAGCAGGTTGGCAGCTAAGCTTGTCCCCTGTATCATTTTGGAGGTCTTCCTCTGAGATTTCTGTACCACCACCAATAGTAAATAATGAATGAGTGAGTGAGTGAGTGAATGTTCAGTTGTCACAAAACCTAATCTCTAAAGAAAAAAGGAAAAGGTCTCCATAAGTTGCCCCAAGTAGGCTCACAATTCTGCCCCAGCCTCTGAGAGTGATGGCATCACAGACATGTGCCACCGCACTGGGTTTGGAGTGCTTGTTAGGCCCTGAAGTGGAACCCACGGGGCAGTCCTCTGAGACCGTGCATGGAGCCAGGGCACAGCACGGGCAGAGCCAGTCTGGCGAGAAGCCGGCTGCTGTGAAAGTACTGCCCTGCCTCGCAACTTACTGACCGAGTCAGTGGACTTGCTGGTCTGGCCTGACCTTCGCTTCTTCACATGCTGTGGGAGCAAGTGCCCCGTGACAGTCTCACACCCTCCCACTGTGCCCTGCTGACTGCCCCGTCACTCACCTTTCTCTGCCCAGCCCACCTCTGGGACTTTCTAGGCCTCCGTCATCAGCAAGGGACCACTGGGCAGCCAGGGAGGTGGGGTGGCCGCTGCTGGCTGGACCTTGGAAGGATAGGAAGCTGACAGTTGCTTTTTTTCCCTTTCTTTGTAGTATGCAAGGAGCCCCCCTACAAAGTGGAGGAGTCGGGTTACGCTGGCTTCATCATGCCTATTGAGGTGTACTTCAAAAACAAGGTAGGAGACACGCTAGTCCCGTCTGTAATGATCCTTCCGTCATGCCTGGCCGGCCAGGGACGAGTGGCTGCCAGCGCTGGGTCTGCCTGAGTCCCGGGCTTGGCGCTCAGCTGCCCCCACCCCAGACTCAGTCATTCTGCTGTGTTGCAGCCTGAGGGCCCATGCCTGAGACCAGCACCTGGGCTAGAGCCAGCCTGGCTGCAGGGGACTCCGTGGTCAGGGGTCCTGGCTCTTGGCCCTGCGGGCCACATCCTGTGACCGTGTGTCACCTTCGGTGGTGCCAGCACCCTGTCTTGATGGCCAGGGGGTTGCGTGTATCTCATACCAAGCTCTTGCCTGGGAGGTCTGCGCTGGCTGATCAAACCCTCTGGACTAACTTGGGAAGCTCTGAGGTGGGAGCAGTGTGGGGTCTCCCAGCCCGCAGGGCTGTCATGTCCCCGGTGCCTGGAACCCTGGCAGACTTCCTCTCCTTTGCTGGGCACAGCCTGCAGGCTGGACGGGACTGCTGGCTGGGTGCCGCTTCAGAGTCTTCTCCGGCCCGGGGACCCTGCTGGCCTTGGAAGGTGACCCCAGCAGGCCGGGGAGTCCCGCCGACATCTTCCTGAGGAGGGAACCTCAGCGAGGATGGCGCCTGCTCCTGCCCTGCAGTGTCCACGCGGTCCGTGGCTGCACTGGGCGTTGTGGCAGGTGAAGACAGACCCCTGTCCACACCGTGCTGGGCCAGTGGATGGGTCTCATTTGTTGCCCAGCCTCTTAGTGATGATGTGGCCACAGCACCCCCACCAGCCCCAGCCCTACTGCCAGCCCAGTGCCCTGCCGAGTCTGCTGCTTTCTAACTCACTGCCACCTTTGCACTGGCCGCAAAACACAGGTCCATTCTGTGCCCCCGTGTGCTGATCCTGCCTGTGTCCTCGAGGACTTGGAGGCCTGTGGGGCTGTGACCTGCCCCTTCCTTGCCTTGGTTTTTTGTGTAGGCGCCATGTTCAGTGTCCCTGTGGGGTGAGCTGACATCCGTGTTCATGGACATCTCCAAGAGTCTCCACTGGGGGAGACTGGTGCCCTCGCCTGGGCAGTCGTGGGGCTTCCTGAGGCACCTGGAGGCTGCCAGGAGGCACAGGAGCCCCAGGTGGCTCTCACTCAGCTCTGCTGTTGCCTTACCCAGAGCTGTGCCCGCACAGTGCTCCCCTCTGCCTGCTGCCCAGACTTCAGGGTCCTGGGGCTTCAACCTGCTGCCCCTGCTGGTGAAGGGACAGGACTAGGTGGCTCCATGGCTGTGGAACTGCCCGCTCCGGGCTCAGCATCCTCCCTCGTGTGAGGCTTTATTTGGGTTGTAGGTCACGGGCCCACATGTTGGTGTGGCACCCTGTGTTCCTTCAGGGTCCTGGTTACCTGCCCCCCGCTGGCCTGCGGGGCCACACACACAGTTCTCTGATGCTCTGCCTACAGCAGCCGTGGCATGTGGCTGTGTGTGTGGCTGTGCATCAGGATGCTTTGTAGCAGCTGGGTCTGTAGAGGCATCATCTGTGTCAGGTGAAGCAGGAATTTGAGCCCGAGCAGGTTTACCTTTGAACTCAGTCCCTGTGGAGGTTGTGGGCCAGGCTGGCTGCTTCCTCCCCTCTGCAGGGTGCCCAGGAGCCCTCTGTTCCTGGTGGAGGTGGCTTCGGAGCCACGTGTTACCCCACTGAGAGGACACACAGGCCTTGGTCGCCGCGGTGGTGGTAGGTGGGCAGGTGTCCTAACCCACTAGGATACGTGAGCAGGTCAAAGCCGCACATATAGGTGGGGTGCAGACACCAAGGCCTACCCCCTAAGACAGACAGACGTGGCCTGGATGACTGTGACTGTTACTGTTACTTTTGGTGGCTGGGCCAGCATTACCCTTGTCTCGTTCTGCAGATGCTGCTGAATGCAGGTCCCGACTTGGGACATTTCAAAAGTGAGCATCAGCTCATGATGGAAGCAGCTTGTCAGGGTTGGCAGAATATTGGAAACAGCGGATGTGTGGGGTTTCTTGCCCTGTGCAGCAAGGCTCATGCTGGGTGTTCAGTCACTGTTACTCTTGAGGTGCAGGGCAAGGGCATTGCTGTACCCCTCCTGTGGCAGGAGCTGTGCTACCCAAGTCACACTGAGGGAGCACTCTGCTCTTGAGATACCTTGCCATCAGTTCCTGGATGTGGTAGATTTTTTTTTTTTCTTTTGCTTTTTGAGACCGGGTCTCGCTTTGTAGTTCAGGCTGGCCCTGAGCTCACTATGGTGCCCAGGCAAGCCGCCGCGAACTCAGCAATCCTCCTGTCTCTGCCTCCCGAGTGCTGGGATGACAGGCGTGAGCCACCACGTCCGGCATTGTGGTATGCGGTGTTGATGGTTGGTGGGCGTGTCTCCACGCCCAGCATTATATGTGGTGACCGGGGATCGAACTCAGGACGGATGTGGTAGATTTTTGTGTTGTGGTACAAATATATTAGAAACTTGCAGCAAAAATACAAGATATGGGTAGGTAGATGTTTTGCAGATGGGAGGGGGCCAGAAGATAGAAGCAGGGAGGGGAAGGGACGAAAGAATTAGGCTGTCCGCATGCCAGCTCCCCACCCCGAATGTCATCACTGTACTGCAGATGTGTACTTACAAAGGAAGGACCGTGCAGGGGACCCCGGGCTCCAGAGCCCCTCGGTCTGGACAGCAGCCTGCAGGTGTGTGGGGGAACGAGGTCTGTGGTCATTCATTCATTTCCTCCAGACATCCCTACAGAAGTTCTCACGGCATATGTACCCACAGCAGGAGCCACCTGGGCGGAGGCACATGTCTCACTAGGCACGGCTTCTGCTCTTAAGCATTTTATATTTTGCTATGGAAATTCAGTGTAATGCAAGCAAGATGTCTATGGAAATTAATTGTAACCTAAATAAGAATGAAATATATAATACAGTAAATATATATCTGATGATCTTCAAAAAAAACAAAAAGAGAAGTTGTCAAGTCAGAGAGAAGGATGCCAAGGCTGTGGTCACCCTGGGTGAGGGTTGGGGGCATAGGCTGCAGCTGGGTACAGGGGTCCGTTGCTAGGACAGGTCACCTCACTGGGGGGCTTCTCTACCCGAGAGGTGGGGTTCCTCCTAGGTCCACTTAGGAGACCCAGCACAGAGTGTGTGCGGTCCTGGGCTCGGCCCCAGAGAGGCTTGTCTGTTCATGCATGTCAGCAGGTGTCGTTGGTTTTGCTATGGTGGTTCTGGAGTACTAGCGAAGTGGTTCTGGGTCTTCCGAAGTTGTGCAGGCTGGCCTGGAGCTCGCGGTTTTCCTGCTTCAGCCTCTTGAGTAGCTGAGTGCGAGGCGTGTGCTGGTGCCACCCACCGTGGATGGTCTGGCTCTTTTCCCAGGATCGGGGCAGGGAGCCAGGGGTCTCAGCGGCGACAGGTGCCATCAGGAGGTGTGACCCCTCTGTCACATCTAAGCCTGAGCTTCTCTTTAGACCGAGCACCCACCTGCCTGAGAAAGTGGCCCTGTCTGTAGCAGAGGACGTGTGTTGGGTGCCAGCATTCAGGAGGCTGCGCTGAGTGTGGCCAGGATGCTTGGAGAGCTCCCTCTGCCTGTGGGTTAATAACTGTGCCCTAAGGCAGTGTTCTGCTTGAGGAAAGGCTTGCACTGCGCGCGGTGTAACCTTGTCAGGGTCCTCCTTTCATGGTCTTTGGACAGTGTGGACATGCTGCTTGGCCACCACCGCTCCTGACCCTGGTGCCTAGGAGGCCGCCTGCCTCTCTCTGCCCTGGATCCCCGCTCTCCTCTTCGGGCTCCCTCTTATCTGCTTTCTGCTCCATGGCTTTGGTCAGACGAACATTTCTAACATGCAGACCCCACAGTGGGGGACCTTCACCATCTGGCGACATCTCAACCAGCGTCATGTTTTTGTGGCTTCCCCAAGCTGTAGCAGGTGCTGGTACCCGTTGAGAGGCAGAAGTTTTGTAGATTTTGGAGCTCTTTTGGATTTGGGACTCTCTGCGTAGGTGTTACCAGTGAGCATTTCTAAGCCCAGACTCCAAATGTCAGACCCTACCGAGCACTGGGAAAGAGCTGGGTTTCAGATTTTAGCCTGGAGCTGCTCGGCCTGGGCGTCACTCCTTCCGCTGAGCTGTCTGCTGCACACATGGCCTCGGCTCTGTTATTCAAGGGCTGGCGCTGAACTAGCGAATCCTGACTCCTGGGGAACCACAGGGCCAGGCTCCTGCCAGGCCTGGTCACAGCCGCTGCCTGCTGACCAGCACGGAAGTGCTTCTGTTCAGAGACAGCTGACTTTGTGCGCACCACAGGTTCACAGACGCTGACCCCCATGGCAGCTGGCTCTGAGTCCTGCCTGAATGAAGCTCAGTTCTCTGCACACAGTGTTTGCTCAGGCACATCACACTGCTGGCCTTCGGAGGGCGAGGTGCACTTTAACAGTATGCTCGGAGTCCATTCGAGGGTGTTTTGGGATTTTTTAGTGGTATTGGAGATTGAACACAGGGCCTTTGCACTGAATCACATTTTCAGCCCATTTTTTTTTATCTTGAGACAGGCTCTTACTGAGTTGCTAAGTTGCCCAGGCTGGGCTGGAAATTGTGATCCTCCTGTCTCGGCTTCCCGATGTTGGGATCCCAGGTGTGCACCACCACTGCTGACATCAGAGACTGGTTTAAATAGCCAGGCCCCTGGGAGCAAGCCGGCACAGAAAGCTGAAAGCAGTGGCACTAACACCGCGGAAAGCACAGCAGGTCACAGCGCGGGGCAGGAGCCGCAGCGGTCTGGGCAGCTCTGTGCCGCTGTTCTGCTCTTGCTGGCAAGACACTGCAGGGGCCCCGAGCGCTGGGTTTGCAGCTCAGCCTCAGCAGTGGGAAGCCTGACAGACGCAGAGTCCGCGGACAGTGATGTGCTTGTCCTTCCCATGCTTGATGGGCACCAGGGCAGCGTGTGCCGTGAGCTGCTCCAGACCCTCTGTGTGTGCAGCAGTTTGAGGACCAGCTTTCAGTTCTTGGGGGTGCAGCCCCAGGCGTGCAGTTGCCGCGGGGTCACTTGGTGTCTGCTCGTGGAAGGCTCAGCCTGCCTCATGACGTCTTCACCAGCACCATACGGGACCCGTCTCTCCGTGCCTCAGCCGCGCCTTTGTGCCCTGGAAGTTGTGGCCACCTCCGTGGGAGTGAAGCGGCATCACGCTGAGGTTCTGTTTGCATTTCTTCAGTGGCCAGGGCTGCTGAGCCGCCCCTGCTCCGCGGCTGTTTGCCGCCTTCTCTGGAGGGAAGGCTCCTTGCGGCGCTTGCCCCTTTCACATCTGGCTGTGTCCGTGGTGGCATTGCGGAAGTGCTTTACGTAGTCTGGATTAATCTTTTACCAGATGAGCACCTGGCGTATATTTTCCTCCCTCTGTGGTTGTTTCCATTCTTTTTTTTTTTTTTTTTTTTTTTTTTGAGACAGGGTCTCGCTTTGTAGTTCAGGCTGACTCTGAGCTCACTATGTAGTCCAGACAAGCCTCGAACTCAGCAATCCTCCTGTCTCTGCCTCCCGAGTGCTGGGATGACAGGCGTGAGCCACCACGCCCAGCTCCATTCTTGATACTACTCTTATGCATAAAGATTAATTTTTTTATGAAGTTCAGTTATGCATTTTTTTCTTATGTTGTCTGACTTCATTGTCAAATCCGAGGTTGCAGAGATCCCTCCTTACATTGGTTCACACTCGTCTTAGAGTTTTTGTTTGTCTGGTGCTGGACTTAACTGAGAGCCTTGCAGGTGCTAATGAGCTCACACTACCCAAGCTGCGTACACTCCAAGGCTTTGTTACAGTTTTCAATTTTGTGTTTAGTTAGTAATTCTTTTTCTTCTCTCCTATTTTTCTTCCTCCCCTTCTCCTTCTTCCTCACTACTGGGGATTGAACCCAGGGATCTTTGCACTGAGCTACATTCCCACCTCCCCTTTTCTTTGAGACAGGGCCTCACTAAGTTGCCATGGTTGGACTTGAACTTGTGATCCTCTTGCCTTGGTCTCCCAAAGTGCCGGGATGACAGGTGTGCGCAACCACACCATGCTTCCTGAATTTGCTCTGTGGGTTGTTTGTTGCTGGTAATGTATGTAGAAACACTACTGTTTTTTGTGTGTTGGCCTTATATGCTACAACTCTACTGAATTTATTAATTCTTGGTGCTGGGGATTTGGCTCAGTGGCTCTGCCACCCATCTTGCAAGTGCAAGGTCAGGAGTTCAATCCTCAGTATCACACACACACACACACACACACACACACACTTTATTAGCTCTTATGGTTTCTTTGTAGCTTTTTAAGGGTTTTCTGTGTACCAGATCATGTCCCCTGTGACTTCTCCTATTTGATGCCTTCTTCACTTCGTGGCACTGCCAGGGCCTCCAGCATGGCGCTGAGGAGCTCTGGGGACAGTGGCATCCTTGGATTCTTCCCTTCTCTGCTCCTCCTGGAGTATGATGTTGGCTGGTCCTCATTAGATTAAGGAAGTCCCCTTCATTTGTCTAACCACATTTCTGAAACCACATATGTGGGTTTTCCATGTATTCTCCGGTTCTCTGCTGACAGCTCTCATAGGCTACATGTAAAACTTATTTTGGAGATTCCATGGTCTTACGTTCTTATGAGAGGGACCTAGACTGAAACCAGATATTCTGAGGGAAGATTGTTTTGTCACACCAGCCACTCAGGAAGGTACAAGCATTTTAGAATCTCTGTCCCAGGACTGGGGGCACACAGAACGAAAGTTTACTTCCTTTTTGTGTTACTGGGATTGAACCCCGGGCTTTTGTGTTGAGCTCCATCCCCAGACATTTTTTTTATTTTTACCTTGAAACAGGGTCTTGCTAAGTTATGAAGTTGCCCATCTGGCCTTGAACTTGTGATCCTCCTGGTCAGCCTCTGGTGTGGCTGGGATTATAGAAATGATCAATTCTTTAATGTTGTTTGGTTTTGAGTTTTTTTTTTTTTTTTTTTAAATCAGGGTCTTGCTGTGTAGTCCAGGCTGGCCCCAAACTGGTGAGATACTCCTGCCTTGGCCTTCAGAGTGCTGTGATTATAGGTGTGAGCCACCACATTTGGGTCTTAAATGTTTTGTTTTTAAATGATGAACAAGTGTTGACCTTTTGCTTCTATTGAGAAAATTATGTGGACATTTTCTCTCCTTATATTAATGTGCTATGTTGTATTGGTTGATTTTATATTGAGCCTGTTTTGTATTCCTGGGATAAGTCTCCATTATGTGTAATTGTTCCATGTCCCCCCCCCCCTCAAGTTTTATTTATTTATTTTTGAGACAGGTTCTCGCTTTGTAGTTCAGGCTGGCCCTGAGCTCACTCTGTAGCCCAGGCAAGCCTCAAACTCAGCAGTCCTCCTCTTTGCCTCCCAAGTGCTGGGCTGACAGGCGTGAGCCGCCACACCTGGTGCTGTGGTATGTGGTATTGGGGATTGAACTGAGGACCTTGTGCTATCAAGGCAGACGCCAGAACCACTGAGCTAAATCCCTGGCCCTTTCCATTACTCTTGTATTTGGCTTGCTAGAATTTTATTGAAAGTTTCAGGGCCTGTGTTCATAAGGAATATTGGTCTCTGGTGTCCTTGTGGGTTTTTTGTCTGGCTTTGGTTCAGGATAATGCTGACCTCATAGAACATGTTTGGAATTGTTCCTTCCTTCTCATTTTGGTAGGATTATTTTGGTCTGGGGAGATTTGTTTATTTATCTACTTATTTAAGTTTTGAACTCAAGGTTTTTGCACTGAGCTGCCTCTCCAGACATTTTTTATAAAGGATCTCATCAAGTTCTTGAGTTACCCTGGCTGGGCTTAAACTTGGAATCCTCCTACCTCAGCTACCCAAGGTGCTGGAATGACAGGCATGTGTCACCATGCCAGCTTGATTTTGGTAGGATTGAGTAGGGATGGTGTCATTCTTTGACTTTTCAGTAGAGTCCATGGAGAGCCATTTGTTCCTGGGCTTGCTTTCTCAAAGGTGTGTGGTAGCTCATTGTGTGTCTTACTTGCTAGAGACCCATTGGAATTCTAATTTTTGTGAGTTGTTTCTAGGAAAATGGCTGTTTTTCTAGATTTTCTAATTTGTCAGTGTGTAATTACAGTGTCCTCTTAGAATTCTTTTAGTTTCTATAAAGTTCATCGTACCACTTTCTTTTCCCTGATTTTTGTTATTTGCATGTTTTCTCAGTCTTGCCAAAAGTTTGTCAGTTCAATGTCTTTAAAGAACCAGTTTCTGATTTACTCTTGTCTTGTGTGCTTTGTTTTATTTTGTCCTTTCCATCTCCTGTTTTTGGGTTTTGCTTCCTCTTTAGTGCCTTAAGGCATGAAGTTAACTACTGATTGATTTTTTTTTTTTGAGACAGTCTCATAGTTCAGGCTGGACCTGAGCTCATTGTGTAGCCCAGACCAGCCTCGAACTCAGCAATCCTCCTGCCTCTGCCTCCTGAGTGCACGTTTTGTTTTTGAGACAGGCTCTTGCTGTGTAGCTCGGGCTACCCTTGCACTCGTGGTGTAGCACAGGGTGGCCTCAAACTTGTGGTCCTCTTGCCTCAGCCTCCCAAGTGTGGGAGTGACAAGTGTGTGCCACCACACCTGGCCTCACTAATTTTCTTTAAATAGAAAAAACCTAAAACTATACACAGAAGTAGGGAGAACACAGAACAAGCCAGCAGATCCTGCTGCATCTGGCTGTGATCGTTACTGTCTCACAGGAGGTGTTTTCTCATCTCCACCCCAGGATTATGTGGACTGGAGTCCCAAACATCGTCTGAATGTGTGTGTAAGAGATAAGGCTCCTTAAAGAAACCTAACCACCAAACCTTCATACCTAGAGATTGAAAGGTGATTCCTTTGCGTTGTGTATCCAGTTGTCTCGGTTTCCATGTGCGTTTGTGTGTTTCTTTGAGGTCTGGGGATGGAACCCACATGTGCCAAGAGCGCGTCCTCCCACTGCCTGTCCCCTAACCCTGCGTGGTAGTGTGTGAGCCCCAGAGACTGGGAACTTACACAGAGCTACCCACCTTAATCTTCAGCTTGTTAACCCGCCCACTAACACACACTATTTTGGGATGCCACACTACTTTGTGTTTTTCTGCGGGGAAGTTGCTGACAGTGGCCGTGGTCAGATTTCCCTGGAGTTGCGTACACACCGACAGACCCTCAGCTCTGGGAACACTGCCGCACTTGGTTCAGCTGCATTTTGAGCCTCTGTGAACGTCTGACAGAGTGCATGTGGGCAGGCGGAGGTACCCGTAGGGCCAGTCCTGCCCCAGGAGGGGGGCTCTGGTGGGTCCTCTCAGCTGAGGGCAGCAGCGGGACTCGGGTGATCAGCCACGGGCTGTGGGCTTTGCCTTGATGGCTCTGTCCTTGGGCCTGCTTGGGACCTGCTTCCCAGGAGATGTGTGGGGACATGGCCTGGACTCGGGGTGAGGCCGGGATGCACCAGTCTGTCCAGTTTGGCTGCATCTTTGCTGGCTGGGGTGGGGAGACGCTGGCCGACAGCCCAGGGCCTAAGGAGCAGGCGGCTGCCTGTGGCCTGCTCTGGGAATGATGAGTGCAGCACGCACTGCCACTGCTCAGAGTGGGGTGGGGACTGGCACTGGAGTGCTGGCCTACATTGGCTGCTCCGCAGAGGCTGTGTCCCCAGGGAGGACTCTGTGACCGCCCCCCCCCCCCCGCCCCGAGTCCCTGAGCCCGGGCATGAGGTCTGGCCATTGTTAGAATGCAGAGACCACACCCAGATACCAGGCAGCTTGCTGGGTGCTCCTGCCCCAGTCTTAGCTCAGGAAAGGGGCTGCTGTCCTGACCGGACCTCGTATGGTGGTGGCAGTGGTGGGGTTTGTCCTGCCCATCCCTTGGGGTACGCCCCCTTGTCTCTTGCTCACCACCGCAGGCACTGTGGCCCTGGGCATGTTGGGGTGAGTGAAGGGCACTGGCCAGACACGAGGTCAGCTCAGTCCCAGGCCCGCTGTGAACATGGACCCACCGGCCTGTTGGTGGCATTTACAGTCCCATGGGTACCCTGAACCCTTTCTCTAATATGGTCATTGGCGGCATTAGTTTATGATTGATAATCTCCTAATAAGTCAGTGTTTAAAGACTTGTTCCCAGGCTGGAGATTTAGCTCAGTGGTTCCGGCGCCTGCCTCACAAGTGCAAGGTCCTGAGTTTGATCCCTGGTAACCACATACAATGCTAGGTGTGGTGACTCACGCCCACCAGCAATCAGTACCACATACCACAGTGTCGGGCGTGGTGGCTCACGCTTGTAATCCCAGCACTCGGGAGGCAGAGACAGGAGGATTGCTGAGTTCCAGGCTTGCCTGGGCTACATAGTGAGCTGAGGGCCAGCCTGAACTACAAAGCGAGATCCTGTCTCAAAAAAAAAAAAAAAAAAAAAAAAAGACTTGTCCCCTTCTGTTTGAATCAGGACCTCAATGAGACCTACACTCTGTGATCTTAGGTTTCGGTCTTTAGCTCCAGGTTTTCCTCTACCCTCCCCTTCCTTCCCTTTGCAGCTGGTTTTTGTTTTTTAGTTCAGGCTGGCCCTGAACTCACTACGTAGCGAGGCCAGCCTGGAACTCATGAGTGCTGGTGTTACAGGCGTGAGTAACCATTGTCCTGCAGAGTGCTGTCTGGGTGTACTCCCTCCTCCAAGCTGCGTCCCTCGCAGCTGGAACATAATCCAGATGCTAGGCTCCTTGTGGATAAGTGCCGGCTGGTTTCCTGTGTCCATGATGTTGGCTGAGCAGGTGGCCTGTACCTTGATCACAGACTAGGGCTGCACACCGGTGACTTCCCTGCCCTCGGGCCCCCCGCCCTTTGCCTGTTTACCTGGTTGTGTTTGGTTTCTGAGGGAGGCAGGGCACGTGCTGGTCACTACTGAGGCCCCACGCCAACCCCGGCCACCAAGACAGAATGGGCTGTGATGCACTGTCACAAGCCCCTGTTCCTTCCTGGCACCTGCTGTGCTCCTCCCTCCTCCCAGCCCCGCTCAGGCAGGAAGGGCTCCGCAGGCTGTGCCTCTGTCCTCTGCAAGCATCGGCTGCCCCTTCCTGGTCCAGCTGGAAGTGTCCGTCCCACCCACCTTGCTCTGGCCTGACCTGATTGACTCAGTTGCACCCCAGCCTGTCACAGCCTCGGGGGAGTTGCCTCCTGACCTCTGCCCTTTCTGTTGCCCTCTGTCAGCTCATGTTGGAGCCTGTGGACCACACGTGCGCTGGGACAGGTGTCCTGATCAGAGGGGGCTGTGCCAGGCTTGCCAGGGCTGTGCCACCGCCATCAGCAGGTCTGTGAGGCTGGGCGAGGTTGGAGGGCATCCTGCTGCCTCCGTCCCACTTGGCAGGAGGGAGATGACCAGAAGCCTTTCCTTGGGACTGGTGGCTTGGCCAAGAAAGCTCCTCTGGGCTGGTCCCTTGACCCAAGAGAGACCACGGCCACCTGGGATGAGGGAGGGTTTTCCAGGACGCTGTAGACTCCTCCTGACCCCACCCTGGACTCAAGCAGAAGCCACCCTGCTAGGTGTTGCTGGGAGGGGCCCCCTGGTCCCACCCTTCAGGGGCTCGCTGCTACTGGACACATGTCATGATGTAGGGTGCATCGGACTGCAGACAGCCCTGCGCAGTCCCCCAGGTGCGGGTGTGCCGAGCCCAGAGGCAGCCTGCCCAGAGGGTGGAGGAGTCAAGTCTGCAGTGTGGGGGGCTGGGAGCTGCACCGACCACACCTCCTCAGAGCGGGCGGGCGGCACCTGAGAGCTCCTGGTTTTCTAGAACAGCGTTCTCCCCACGCATCTGCTCCTGGTCTCTCCTCTCCCAGAGTGTCATACTGCCCTCGGCTGGAATGAATTCACATGCAATAAAAGTCACCCTTTTTTTGTTTCTAGTTTTGTTTTTACATGATGCTGGGGAAAGAATCCAGGATCTCACACATGCCAGGCAGGTGTACTGCCCCAGCCCTCACCCTTTTAAAGTGTACAGATCATAATGTCATGTATTTATGTTTTTAATAACAGATTATTTCTGTCATCTCCCAGAAACACTAGGTCCCATGAGCAGCCACTCCTGTACCCCTCCCCCAGCCCCATCACCCACAAATCCACTATCTGCCTCCCTGAGCGTTTGTTGTGAGGTGCCACACGATGCGTATTCTGTGTGTGGCATCTAAGCATCATGTCCTCAAGGCCGTCCACTGCACTGTGTGAGTGCCTCACCCCCTTGACAGCTGAGGGATATTCCAGGAATGAGTGGACCACGCTTTGTTCCTCCTGCCTCCTGCCATAGCCAGTTGGTGGCTTTTCTGAATAATCTCGTGGTGGACATAGCCCCCAAGATTCTCTGTGAAGGTGTTCAGTTCTCTCGATCTCAGTCATGTGGTAGCCCCCGTGTGGCATCCGGAGGGCCTGTCAGACAGTGTTCCAGTGTGGCTGCCCTGTGCTGCATCCCCTCAGTAGCACACGAGGATTCCAGTTTTACACACACACACACACACACACACACACACACACACACACACACACACACATGTGCGCGCACACGTGCGTGTGTGTGTGCGTGTGTGTGTGTATGTCTCATTGCTAAGACAGAATACCTAACAGTCGAAGTTAAAGGAAGAAAAGGTTTATTTAGTTCACAGTTTGTAGAGGTTTCAGTTCATAGATAACTGCCTCCCAGACAAGGTGGCATGGCAGAGGGTCACTGGGCATCACAGGGCAGGTAGAAGGCAGCAAGTGGCAAGCAACAGCTCTCTCTCTCTGTCCCTTAAGTTTTGTTGAGGCTACTTGTCTGTAAGGCGAAGGGCACTCACACTAGAACTGTGCTGACCCATCAGTGGACTCATTAGTGACCACACCCCCTCAGTCCCACCACACACCCTGGATCCAGCTACCTCTGAAAAGCACCACCTGTGACCACATGGGGTTTGGGGCCATCCAGACCCCGCATGTGTGTGTGTGCGTGTGCGTGTGCGTGTGTGTGTGTGTGTGTGTGTGTGTATGGTGTTGTGGATTACACTCAGGACCTTGTACTTACCAGATAAGTACAGTGCCACTGAGCTATACCTTGAACCTGTGAGTTATCTTTTTGCCTTCTTGATAAGTATCTTGATGAGATATGTATGTATGTATGTGTATGTATGTATGTATGTATTTGAGACAGGGCCTCACTTTGTAGTTCAGGCTGGCCGTGAACTCACTATGTAGCTCAGGCAAGCCTCAAATTCTAAGCAATCCTCCTGCCTCTGCCTCCTGAGTTCTGAGATTATAGGCGTGAGCCATCATGCCCGGCGAGATTTGTAATTTTGACACAGTTCAATTTATATATTTTTTCTTCTCTTGCGTGTGCCTCTGGTGTCTCATATAAAAAAATTTGCCTAATCCTAGATCATGAAACCTTGCTTTTCTCTGGAGAGTTTTTAACTTTGGCTCTTGCATTTAAGTCTCCAGTCCATTTTATTTGCTGTGTGTGGGGTTGGTAGGGATCCTGTTTCGTTCTTTTGCATGTGACTGTCCAGTTGTCCCAGTAGCATTTGTTGGAGAGACTCCTGTCCTTGTTGAATCCTCTTGGCACCCTGGCTGGATACCGGTCGTCCGTAAATGTGAGCAGATGTGGCCCTCTGGCTGGGCGGAGGCGGGGAGCCTAGGTGTTGAGATTGGCTCTACTCTGCTCACTAGGACTGTGGGTCCCTGAGTCTCCGTTTCCCCTGGGCCACTGTGCTGAGGGCTGAAGAAGGAAGCTGGCGACAGGCTGGCAGGAGGAGTGAAGCTCTTCCCGGTGATCTGGGCTTCCCTGGGGGCCTTCTTTGCCAGTCTGCTGTGATAGTACACTTATTTCGAATGACAGAGGGAGGAGACCTGGGCAGGTGAGAGGGCACAGAGGGGCCATCCCTGGCGTCCCTGCGGTCCCTGACCCGCCCATGCTGACACGGGCCACCCTGCTTTCTTCGTCACAGGAGGAGCCGAGGAAGGTTTGCTTTACCTACGACCTGTTCCTGAACTTGGAGGGCAACCCGCCTGTGAACCACCTGCGCTGTGAGAAGCTCACCTTCAACAACCCCACCACCGAGTTCCGCTACAAGCTGCTCATGGCTGGCGGGGTGAGTGCCCCCCGCTTCCCGCCTTCACCGTGGGGTGGCTGTTGTACTGTTGCCCCAGCAACCATGGGTAATTGGCATTTTCCTCATGAGACTGGGCTGTCCGAGTGCCCAGGCAGGGCAGGGCCGCTGCTGGCCCTGGCCACTGCAGAGCCTGGTATCTGGCATATGCTGCCTGCCACGTCTATCCTCAGGAGCACCTAGTGGACGCCCACCTGGCGTGTGGTGCACTGAGTGAGCCCTGTGGGCGTGGCCTGGGGCAGTCGTGCAGGCTTCGGTCACCCAGCAGCCTAGGTGCCAGGTGCACTGCAGAGAGCTGAGCCAGGACCTCGGGTGTATGGGGACTGACGTGTGCGTGCGCGTGCATGTGTGGTACGTGGGGTCCTTGTGACGTACAGTGCTGTGAGAAGCAGGTGGTACAGGGCTGTGTGTGTTGGGTGTGGAGGTGTGTGGGATGTGTATATACAGTATGTTTATGTTGTGGGCAGTGTGTGTATGGAATGTGGTGTGCTGGACACATACAGTATGTGTGAGTGGACAGAGTTGTGGGGAGTGTGGGAGGTGGGCTTTGTGTGCAGTGGTGTGAGGAAGGTTTACGTCGTACACCTGTGAGGCACATGTGAGCTATGGTACGTGGCGGGTGTGACGCAAGTGTGCACGTGTGGAGCCAGCCCACCTCCCAGGGGCACGCAGTGGTCGCTGCCCCTTCCTGTCACTCACACAGCGGGGACTGAGGAACGGCTCCCCTCCCGCAAGAGCCAGCGCCTTCTCGGACAGTCTGAGGCCTGGGTCCTGCGCGTCCTCCCTGAGTTGCTGCCCATGGCTTCGTGCTGCACCGTGCTCCCTCTTGTTTGTGGGCAGCTCTCATCCACAGTGTTCACAAGGCGTTTGTGGGCGTCCCCGGGGCTCTCTGAGCCTCAGTTCCCACAGGAGGCGTCTCTCCTGCTCCACATGGAGGAAAGGAGGCCTCCAAAAGCATCATGTAAACATGTAAAACTGGGCGGGGAAGCCAGACAGGTCAGCACGCAGGGCCCGACCAGAGGTGCCTGCCGGGCTCTGCCCTTGGCCACAGCTGCTGGGGAAGCTGGCTAGGTGTCAGGAGCTCCCTCGCCGTCCTGGGCTGACAGCAGAGCAGCGCACCCCAATTGAGGACCAGCTGGTCCTGGAACTGAGTAACCGGCCCCCGTGCTGACCACCCCGAGTCCCGGGACCTCGGGGACAGACTGGCCACCCACCACATGCCACGTGGGCCCAGCCACACTTCGTGGCTGCTGCGCCGCAGGAGCTGAGCTGTAAGTCCCCGGGGGCTGCGTCTGGCCCTTCGCCATGGCTGGAGCTGTGGAGCCCAGAGGAGGGCGGGTTTCCTGCCGTCCCAGCCAGGCAGAGCCAGCCCCGCAGAGGGAGTAGGAGACCGCCTGTCTTCTTTCCCCTTCGCTTGGAGCACCTGACAGAGAGATGCTGGTCCTGGGGGCCGCTCAGATCAGAGGACTTGATGGGCAGGGTGAGGTCACTCTGGGAGGAGGACGTGGGGAGCCAGGGTGTGCCAGCCCCGAGGGGGAGGACCTGTGGCTCTTCCTGTGCCTGGGGTGGGAGCAGCCTCAACTGCTTTGTGGAGTTCTGGACTACAAGCTCCACCCACCCCAGTCCAGATGGCACAGGCTTGTGGCCCGGTGGCCGTGTGACATCAGCGGCCTCAAATGAAAGGGTTGGCTTGGTGACAAAGCCCAGGTACTCATGGCTACCAGAGCTGCTGCTGCTTCCAAATTGGAGTTTTTTTTGTTTTTTTTTTTTCTTTCGCTGTGGCTTTTATTTTTGGTCCTGTCTTGCTGCCATCTGCAGGGTGTCTGAACAGCTGCCCCTTGTGGTGCTGCTTCCAGTGTGAGTGCTTGGAAGTCTCACCCGGGTGCTCTCTCTCCACCCAGCACCTGTTGTGGCTGGGCAGATGTTTCCCAGGAGGCCCAGCCTTCCTCATCCGTAGCCATCCGGCAGAGCAGGCGTTGACCTTGCACTCCACCCGCAGCCCGCCTCTCCGGGGCTTTGAGGTGGCTCAGGTGGGGCGCATGGCAGCTCCCGGCACAGCTGCTGGTCTTCAGCTGTGGTCTCGGTCTTGGTCCTGTCTTGGCCTCAGCCCTGTGCTCACGCTGTGTTGAGTCAGCTTCAGCTGCCTGTGAGGGGAGGGAGGCTGTGCCCAGCACTGTCGGCCCTCAGAAGCCGCTCACTGCCCCATGCGGCTGCCCGTGGGGTCAGGTCAACTCTGCCCCCAGCTCTCTGAGCCTCACATGGAGCTCAGCCTGCAGTCTCAGCGGCCTTGTTAGGCTTCTCCACCTGCGTGCTGTTCCAGTGTTCTGGGCCCAGTGCTGCCTTTGCTGGGTCCGTCCTGTCCCAGAGGCCGCCTGGTCCTCTGGGCCAGCCATCCTGGGAGCCTGGGCTCCTGCTGCTCCTCACTTAGCACCCGCTTCCCACACGGGAGATACCTGTGATTCTTCCGGAAGGTGGACCTTGGGCTCCCCTTCTCTCCTGCTGCAAAAAGCAACCTCCACGGCCTCGGGTGCAGCTGCCCCTTGCCTGTGGATAATGTCTGTCTCTTCTTTATCACTAGGTCATGGTAATGCCCGAAGGAGCAGAAACGGTGTCCAGGCCCAGCCCCGACTACCCCATGTTACCCACAATTCCACTCTCTGCCTTCTCTGACCCCAAGAAGACCAAACCGTCCCACGGCTCCAAGGTTAGTGAGGTGGAAGGCCCAGTCTCGGGCAAGTGTGCAGGGCCCCACTGCCACCTGGCCCTGCTCCCTTGGCATCTTGCTTCTTGAGCCCTCTCTGCCCACTTTGCCGCTCACTCTTGCTTCTCCAGGATCGCAGGGTGCAGGGCCTGTCCTCTTGAGGCCGGGCCCACCCAGCCTCCCTTCCTGCCAGGCCGTGCTGGCTTGGGATGCTCAGCCCTGTGGCCGTGGCCCACAGAGCTTCCATCGTGGCCTCGGCTGCCCCCTTCTGTGCCTCCCACCCCACTGGCCCTGGCTTCACTCCCGTGGATGACTTGAAGGGGTGGTGTGTGGTACCGGATGTGGAGCTGATTCCAGTGGCACAGGCACATGTTCAGGCACTGTCTCAACCTCGTGCGGGTGGCACTTGGCGTTTCTGACGCCTCTCTTGTGATGCTCCCAGAGTAGCTGCGTGACTGGAGAGCGCTGGGGCTGGCGCTGCACCCGGGAGCCTGCAGCCCGTGCCTCTGGCCACATGCGTGGTCCAGTGCTGCGTGGCTCTCACATGTCTGACCACACATCTGTCTGCTTCTCGTCTCTGCATTCTTCTTGCTCACTGTCTGTGGGGTGTCGTGAGCCTGGGCACCCGGCCACCTGACTCTTCTGTGTGTGGCTAGGGGAGCACATAGCCCCAGGTCCCTCTGGCTCCCTTCGAAGGCCCGCAGATCTTGGAGACCCTCAGTGCCTCCTGTCTTGGGGCCCATTTGTGGCTCTGGGGTCTTCCCGCACCAGCCTCTGGGAGGCCTTGTGGACAACCCTTTTAAGGACAACCCAGTCCTTGCCAGGGATCTTGGCATCTTCTCTCCAGCCATGCACAATTCTTTGGATGCCATGCAAGATAGGAGGGGAAGGGGCTGCTGTTTCTTATGGCCGGGTGCCACGGAATCACCTAAAGCCCTGTGAGGAAGTGCCCGCTTCTCTGGGGATGGCTTTCTGGGAAGCCCCAGCCTTGCCACCACGGGTGCCTGGTGAGCACTGCCGGCCTCTCTGCGCTCTCCCCTCTTTGGGCCCCGGCCCTGTGTCCCTGCCTGGCTCTCTGCTGCCTGGGCTGGGGTCCTGAGCGGCTGCCACCTGCCTGTCTGGCTGGGGTCCTGAGGCTTGGCCCACGTGCATCTGTTGGCCGAGTCACCGAAGCAGAGTCTGGCTGTGTGATGTGTGTGAGTCAGCCTCTGCTGACGCTGCCTGAGGCAGCCGTGGGCAGGACTGAGCCCTGCGGTGTCTGTGGGACAGCCTTGGTGGCCCTGCTGGAGAGCCCGGCCTCGAGCCTGCTCACCTGAAGCTGCCGGGTCTCCCCTTTGTCCTGTCAGTGCCAGACAGCTGGTGTGGGCGGTGTTCCTAAAATTCATTTCTTACATTGTGTGGCCGTAGGTGGCTTTAAAAGCAGAACTCGGGACCCTCACCTGTATGTATCATCAGCTTTTCAAAATCTAGTGTGAATTTCAGAGAGCCCGAGGGGCCGCCACAGCCCTGGTGGGCTTCTTCCCCTGGCAAGGGTGCTAGTGGCCACTGCTTTGGGGTTTGTGCTCCGTGTGTCCCTTGGGCCGCCTCTTGGTCATGGCCCTCATGCAGCCCACGGGGAGTAGAGCCCCAGGGGTCGCCCTTAGGCTTGTGCCGTGGCCGTCTGTGGTGGCTCAGAATACGCGCTGCTCCTCATACCTGCCTGTCTCCAGGGAGGCCATCCCTGGCGCTGTGGCCCCGCGTGGGCTGTGAGTCCGAGTGGAGGGCCAGCTCTGCAGATGAGAGGGCTGTGGCAGCCGTGCTCCTCGGGTGGCCCTGGGGGCAGGAGCGGAAGCCCGGCCGTCCTCTGCCCGGGGCTGACGTGCACTGTGCCGCCTCCCTCCACCGTGACATTCGCACCTAGCTGGTTGGCAGGAGCCTCACTGCACCCCCAGAGCACCGAGAGTGCTGGGAAGCCGCTGACAGAAGCCCTGTGCAGACCCGGGGTGTGGGGTACACCGGGAAGACGGGACTCCGCCTCCGAGAGCACTGGCTGCGTGATGAGAGCGGGGAACAGAGCTCGGGCCTGCGGGGCGGCGTCCTTGCCTGGAGGTGGTGCTCTCACGGCCCGAGGGTCAGAGGGAGCCAGTGTCGCGGGCCTGGCTGAGGCACCCACGAGCGGGCTCCACCAGGCCCTCTGGTGACCAGGAGTGGCCTTTGTCTTGGGAGAGCTGCGCAGGAGGGTTCCTCTCCCTTCCTGACAGCTGTGTCCTCCGTGCCATCCCCGGGACGCTGTGGTGCCCGGGAGGTACTCACTGCCTGGTCCGTTAGCAGTGGGGCAGCCGGAGCTGGGAGACATTAAGGAGAAGGGCTGAGGGGGCTGGGGGAGAGGCCGCCGGGCCTGCTCGCACCTCCGTGTCCTGGGCCGCGGCAGCTGCAGGCAGGGCGGGGGACCGCAGAGCGCCTGTGTGTGGGACTCACTGTGCTGTCCGACCCCTCAGGATCTCAGCCTGCAGTTGCCGGGACCCGCTGAGCTTCCCGTGGTGAGAAGGGGCAGCCGCTCTCCGCTCTCCGCTCTGGCCTGCTGCCTCACTCGCTCCCAGATGATTTTCTCTAGCTGAGTCTCTTTCAGGTGGATCTTGCCTGGTCAGGGCCAAGGGATGGCGGCACTGGGCGGTTCGCGCCGCCGCCTGACCATGCCTCTCCCGGCCCTGCTCCCGGCCTCTGTTGCAGGACGCCAACAAGGAGAGCAGCAAGGGCTCCAAGCCGCACAAGGTGACCAAGGAGCACCGCGAGCGGCCCCGCAAGGACTCGGAGAGCAAGAGCTCCTCCAAGGAGCTGGAGCGGGAGCAGACCAAGGGCGCCAAGGATGCCAGTCGCAGGCTGGGCGAGGGCCGGCTGCCCAAGGAGGAGAAAGCCCCGCCGCCCAAGGCTGCGTTCAAGGAGCCCAAGATGGCCCTGAAGGAGACCAAGCTGGAGGGCATGTCCCCCAAGGGGGGCGCCCAGCCCTCAGCCCTGCCCAAGGCTTCCAGCAAGCGGCCAGCCCCCGCGGACTCGCCAAAGCCCAGCGCCAAAAAGCAGAAGAAGAGCAGTTCGAAGGGGTCCCGTGGTGCCCCTGGCACCTCGCCTCGCACCTCGTCTTCCTCCTTCCCGGACAAGAAGCCAGCCAAGGACAAGAGCGGCCCCCGAGTGGAGAAGGCGAAGGCAGAGAGCGAGCCCAGGGAGGCCCGGAAGGCCCTGGAGGTGGAGGGCTCCAACTCGGAGGACGAGGCCTCCTTCAAGTCCGAGGTGAGAGCACTGTCCTCCCCGGCAGCCAGGGCAGAGTGGGGCGGCCTTGGCGCAGGAGGCGGGCAACAGCCCGAAGGCCGGGGCCGCCCTGGCCACCTTTCACACCCCACTGAACTTCACTTTCCCCTGTGGGGCCGCGGGGTCCATCTGAGAGTGACCTCACCGCGGGCCACAGCGGGGCATCAGGGTGGTGTCTCCTGGCGGCTCTGGGAGGGCCACACTGGCGCCGGCCTGAGTCTCGGGCTCTGGTCCTGTGCTGCCCCTGCATGTGCTGGTTCCTGGCCATGGCCCAGTGGGCCCAGTGAAAAATTCACAACCTGTGCCAACCGATGTCCCTGCGAGCCTTTGTCCCACTGTGCCTGGTCAGGTATTTAATGGTGTTGACTGGGGCGCTTCCAGTTCCCTCTCGGGTGGGTTGGGGACACCGTCACCCTCTTCAGCATGTCCATGGCTTCCAGGACTCTGTGGTCAGGGTGACTGGAACCACACTGCCACCACCAGGCCCTCAGCCTCAGCCAGACCTCCCCCTTGGGGGACATGCCTCTGATGGCACCTGGCATTCAGAGGAGCTGTGCTCCAATGAAAGAACACAGGGCCGGCTTCGGCCTCTCACCGTCCTGGGAAGTGACTTTGACACCAGCGCCACCCTGTGGACCTTCACTCTGAAGTGGTTCCCAGAGATGAAGCTACAGGTAGCCGCACCGCCTGTGCTGCTTTTGTGTGCACAGGACTTCTGGGGCCTTCGTGGAGGGAGGTGGCCATCCTCCTGTAGTCACAGCATGGCCTCCTAGGTACACACAAGGCAGAGAAGGCCTAGCCCAGAGGGTCTCACAGGCGTGGTGCCACCTGCCAGCACTCCTTGGCTGTGTCTCTGCGCAGCTGCCTGCCCCTCCTGTCTGTGCCGCTCTTGGGTCAGGACAGGTGTCAGTGGCTCTGAGTCTGTGATGAGCCATTGCCAGGCTAGGACTCAGCTATGTCTTGTTGGAAAGATCTGAAGGCTGGCGCCCCGGGGCTGCCATGCCAACTTCATCTTCAGTTCTGCTCTGACTCAGGAACACTGTGATGGTTTGTGGGACTTCCTTCCTTCTGGGGCACCAGGACTCTGAATGAGGCAGGATTCCAAATCCCTGTGGCTTGTGGGCACTGAGACCCCAAGAGGCATTGTTCTCAGAGGCCCGGGCCCCTTCCTGGCTGTGAGGAGCGCCTGTGCCCCAGCGGTGTGAGACGTGGGTGCCAACAGCAAGGCCAGGCAGCTCTGATTTTCCTCTCTGCGCCTCAGCAGAGCACTGATCCCTGCGGGCAAGGATGTGGCAGGTCTCCCGGCCCCTCCTGGCCCTCAGCCGTGCGTGTCTGGAGCTCTGCACACCTGACACCCCCTTCTCCCGCTGGTGCTCAGCTCCTGCACGAGCAGCCTCCATCCTCGTCCCTTAGTGCCTCTAGTGGCTGCTGTGGATCTTCATGATTCTCAGGGTTCCTCAGCCACCAGGACCGGTCCTGGGCCAGGAGGGTGTGCTCACATGGCTTCTGATTCAGTTGCCTCTTAGACTTTCTGGCTGAAACCATCGCCTGGTTCCGATCCTCGCTTCCCCTTGGATGTGCCCAGGGCAAGGGGCAAGTGGGGCTGCAGAGCCCTGGTGGTCATCGTCCTCCACCCTGAGCAGCCCACCCCCTTCTGGCCTCGCCCCTGGGAGTGGGTATATGTGTGGGCCCGCAGGGGCCCCTGCCTCCACCTGGCAGCACAGTGCAGACTCAGCCTGAGGCTGGAGGGCATCACGTGGGCCTCTAGAACCTGAAGCCCATAGGCAGTTCCTTTGCAGAAGGAGAAACTGAGGCTTAAAACTGGGGACTGCCAGGCCTGAGATTTAGCTCAGTGGTTCCGGCACCTGCCTCGCAAGTGCAAGGTCCTGAGTTCGATCCCCAGTAACCACATACAATGCTGGGCGTGGAAACTCACGCCCACCAGCAATCAATACCACATACCACAGTGCTGGGCGTGGTGGCTCACCCCTGTCATCCCAGCACTCGGGAGGCAGAGGCAGGAGGGTTGCTGAGTTTAAGACTTGCCTGGGCTACACAGTGAGCTCAGGGCCAGCCTGAACTACGAAGCGAGACCCTGTCTCAAAAAAAAAAATACAATTTGGGAACTGCCTCGCCAAGTAACAAGACAAGCTGTGAGAAAGCGAAGGTGCCAGTGACAACAGGGCCCCAGGAGCAGCCAGCTTTCTCATTGCTTGTTCACCCCTGCCATGCACACCTGGGTACGTGCAAGAGCAGCCTGAGGAGCGAGTGGGCAACCCGGGACTCAGCTTGCGCGCTGCCTCTTGAGTGGCCTCAGTCAGTGCCCAGGGACTATGGGCAGCCTAGGAGCTATGTCTGCAGGGCAGGGCCCCTGGGGAAAATGCGTGCCAGCTGGAGGCGAGTAAGGTGTGGCTGTGACTGGCTGCTCTTGGTGACTGGGTGGGCACACCTTCCCCGGCCATCCTGGTCATGCCTGAGGCCTCTGCTGCTGAGTGGTTTCTGCCCAACCTGGGAGACTGGCTGGCAGGCGCCCGTCCTCTCTCCTCTGCTCTGGACACAGGAAGGGGCTGCAGGCACTTAGGTTTCCCCATGGGGCCAGGCCTGAGGCAGTGTCTGCCTTGAGCGGTGTGTCTGCCCGGAGCCCCGGAGACGACCGCAGGGGCACGAGAACTAGTGTACACACGAGTCCCCCCTGGGCATCCCGCGCTGTGTGCGCATTGCTTTTTCTTTTGGCTTTGTTGCCCCCTGGTGACTGGTTGCAGAGGCAGAGGATGGCGAGGCCGGTGTCTCCATGCTGGACACACACTCCCTCCCCAGTGGGGGTCGGAGGAGAAGCCGAGCCTCCTCTGCCGCCTCCCATCCCCACCTGTGACGCTGGCGGTGCCTGCCCCTGGGAGACAGGCCACATCCCTGCCCCTGTCTCTTGGGGAAGCGAACAGGCTCTTTGGTGGGAAGGATGCTCCCAAGCAAGCCAGAGCTGGCCTGAGGCTGGGTGGGTGCTGCTTCCCTGCGGGTCTTGGAGAGGCCGCCTGAGCACCTCAGGAGTGCCGCTGGGGGAGTGTTGTCCGCATCCCATTGTCTGAGAGCCTTTGCCCCTACCTTCCTCTCCTCTGCCCTGAAAGATGACTGTTTTTTCCCCTTCTGTCCCTGCCACCACCATCTGGCGGAAGTCCGCCCAGTCCAGCCCATCCAACTCGAGCTCCAGTTCTGACTCCAGCTCTGACTCCGACTTTGAGCCTTCCCAGAACCACAGCCAAGGTGGGTGATGAGGTGGGCGGAGGAGCCCGGGCGTGGTGGTCTGAGCACTGCAGTGGCTCCCTCACACACGGACTTCCGCGGGGCCTCGCTGGTGACTGGCTGGAGGTTTGGGGGCCAGGTCGGGCAGGGGGCCTTCACCTACCTGGACCCCACAGACCCCGCACATCAGCTTCTGGAGGCCAGAGGAGCTGGTGTCGAAAGCAGCACAGAAACAGGACTCCAGACCTTTGGGCAGGTCTGGCTGTGATTCTCCCTGTGGCAGCACAGGGCCCCTGGCAAGAGGCACTGGACCCTCGTGTGGGCCAGCAGCGGTCAGAGCCTCTGTGGTGCCATGCCATGCTATGCCTTGCCATCTCAGTGTCTGAGGTGTGGTCTCTCCTGCTCTCCCTGTGGCCATCTGGATGGGCCTGAGGCCTGGGCCACTGTGCCTGCACTTTTGTCCTGTCCCTGTCGTCCCTGCCAGCCACCCTCGGGGGCTTTTCAGGGGGAGGACTAAGCCTGCCCTGGAGTGGGGACCCCAGGGACTGGGTGACTCACGGGACTCAGCGGCACCTGCAGGCCAGAAGGGGGTCTTTGGGTGGGTTAGAATCTCCTCCCCCGGCTGGAATCCTTCTAGGGGTGCTGAGGGGGGTCTGGCCTGGAATCCATGTGTGGTGGGGGATGGGGTCCTTGAAGCCCACACACACTGGCTCTGGTTCCTACAGGCGGGTTAGGGAGGGGACCTACTGAAGCATGTCACATGACCAAGGTAATTGAGGGCTTTGTGTCCCTCTGTTGCCTTGGCAACAGGAATATAAACCAAGATGCCTTCCGTAGGGGACTGGAACCGGGTGCCTCCAGAGAAAGGGGAGGACGGTGGGCTGGGAGCAGCGGTTGGGGTTCCTGAAGGGCTGGACAGGCCCGAGTAGGGTGTCAGCTGGGCAGCAGGCTGGTGGCTCTGGCTCTTGGGCCCTCTGCAGCCGGCACTGGTGTGGCTTGATCTGGGGGCTCTGGTGATGGAGGGTCCCTGCGGGCCTGCTGCAGGCCACGGGCCTGAGGGCTGTGAGGAGGGGCAGGAAGGTAAAGGGACTGGGGGTCTTCATCAGGGGCTGCTGGGGGACCACAGTCACACACTTGCGTGTGTGTGATTTGGGGCCGTCAGTGGCAAGAAGCTGCTGTGGGTTTGGAGGGTGCCCCAAAAGCCCATCTGGAGCCCTGTGTGCCCCCAGGACCCTTGCGCTCCATGGTGGAGGACCTGCAGTCCGAGGAGTCGGACGAGGATGACTCTTCATCGGGTGAGGAGGCCACTGGCAAGGTGAACCCAGGCCGGGATTCCAGGTGACTGGGCCCGCAGGAGGGAGTGGGCACTACAGTGACCGGGGTGAGCCGGGGCTGCCGTGACTGGGAGGCCTGGAGGGTGGGCTGGGTCTGGGGAGGGCCAGGTCGGGCCAGGTCCCAGCTCGAGGGAGCAGCAGAGCCTGTTGGACATTGGGCCTCTGGGCGGCCCCATCCCGCCTGGACACTGTCGCAGGGTCCCGAAGTGGCATCGGGCCCCTCTCAGAGCAGCAGTGAGCCCTGAGGTGTCCCTGCTTCCCAGCCCTTGCTGCGTTTATGCCACAGACACCCGGTGTGGGGAGCAGGGCTGTGTGCCCTTGGGATGCCCTGGGCCCTCGGGGAGATCTCGGTGCTATCGGGGCTCGTTTGGCCTCCTCTGCCCCTGAGGGCTGGTGTGAGGCTCCAGGCTCGTAGGTTCTGATGGGAGAGTGTAGATTTTGCTGGCACTGGAAGATTGACAGGGACTGTCCTCATCAAGGGCTGGCAGCTCCTGCGGGACCTGGCCCAGGGTCACCTGTGGTGTCCTCTTTACGAGGGCCCCTGGGCGGGCGCTCACTGATAGCAGGGCTGAGGGGAGGGGTCACAGCAGGTGCTGAGTAGGCCACCTGTTAGCTGCAGCCCTGAGGAGCAGGCTAGAGGCTGTCATGTTGCCCTGGCAACCGGTCTGGCCCGAGCTGGGGCTGGCCTTAGAGTAGGGCCAGGCAGAGCCTGCTGCTTGCTGTGAGAGGAGTTGAATGACAGCACAAGCCACACCTGGGCGGGGGCAGGGCAAGAGCCACAGGGAGGCCACACTGCTCCCGCCCACACTGGCCGCACCCCGGGTGAGCAGAGGAAGTGTATTACACACATTACCCAGCAGCTCACAGGGGCCCTGACAGAACAGGGACCAGTGCAGAGACTCAGGACACGGGCGTCCGCAGGAGAAAGTGGGGAGTCAGGCTGGGTTGCAGCTCTGGTGAGTGCCCGCCCGGGCAAGGCCAGACCCAGTGCCAGGGCTCCACCGGGTAGCACGTGCTCCTAGACTAAGATCCAGCCGCAGGGTCTGCTGATCATCGGTGCCACCTGCCGTGGCCGGAGTGATCACTCGGCACTGAGGTTAGAGCCCCGTTCCCCCTCAGGCAGCCACTTTCTGCAGAGGAGAAACCAGAGGTAGAGGTTGGGGCCAGACCCCGTCCAGCACCCTAGTGGCCCCATGTGGGAGCGCTGGGCCGGGGTGCTGCCCGGCAGGGCGTGTGGGCTGCTGCTCCCGGTGGCCGTCCTGTCGGCGCCCGGGCGGGTCGCACGGCCTGACGCAGCTGTGTGCTGTGCAGGCTGAGCTTCAGCGACAGCGAGAGTGACCACAGTGCTGACTCCTGCCTGCCTGGCCGCGAGCCCCAAGCCCCCCAGAAGCCACCCCCACCCAACAGCAAGGTGAGGGGCTGGGTGAGGGGCTGGCTGCGGTGGGGGAGGTGAGCGAGAGCTCAGCAGACCCCGGGTCCCCCCAGGCGTCGGGCCGGAGGAGCCCTGAGTCCTGCGGCAAGCCCGAGAAGATCCTCAAGAAGGGCGCCTATGACAAGGTGACTTCGGGTGCGCGGGCGGGCGCGCGGCCCTGGGCGCAGCCCTGGCGGGTGGCTGGGGCCTACTGGGTTAAGCCTCGCCCTCGTGCCCCTCCCAGGCCTACACGGACGAGCTGGTGGAGCTGCACAGGCGGCTGATGGCGCTGCGGGAGCGCAACGTGCTGCAGCAGGTATGCCTGGCCCGGCCCCTCCACCGCCTCCCCCATCCCAGCCCTGAGGCCCTGCTCCCCTTGCAGATCGTGAACCTGATCGAAGAGACCGGCCACTTCAACGTCACCAACACCACCTTCGACTTTGACCTCTTCTCCCTGGACGAGAGCACCGTGCGCAAGCTGCAGAGCTACCTGGAGGCCGTGGCCACATGACCCCGGGCGGGAGCCGGGCCCTGCCACCAGGCGGGGTCCTGGGAGGCTGAGCAGGCCCCGCCCGCCTCCCTCCTCTCCGTGCACCGCCTGCAGCACTGCCTTAGTGACCGCCCTGCCCGGCCTTCACAGCCAGCTGCACTTTTCTGGGTGGCTCCCCAGTGCCCTGGGCCGCCTGGTGGGCCCCTGGCCATGGTCACCTGGGCACAGTCACCCAGGTTCCCCTTGGAGGGCGGTTTGTGCAGAAAGCAGAGGTGGGCCTGGCTCCCCAAAGCAGCAGCTTCCATAGAACAAGGGTGGCAGAGGGCTCCTCGCTCGCCCTCAGAACTGCAGGGCTCTGAGCAGCTGGCCGCCCTGTGCGCGGCACCCAGACAGTTCAGAAGCTGCCTGGGCCGCCAGGCCAGGCCGGCCGTGTGTACAGCTGTCTGTGTATTATATATGTGTGCGCTGCATATGTTCAGGAGCGGGTCCCGTGTGTGTTTCTGTGCCGATCTGCTCGTGGGGGGAGGGGGGAGGGCTGGTGGGTTAAGGTGTCTGCGGTCTCGTCTCGGGCCGGCCCTCGACAGGGCACGGAGGAAGCCTCCCTCTGGTTCCAAGGACTGGCTCCTGGGCCAGTGAACACTACAACAGCCATGACGGGTGGGCCTGTCCTCAGGGCCCCCGGGGACAGACCTGTCTGTGTCCCTGGGGTTCCTCTTCTATAGGACCCTCTTCTTCCACTGTCATCGATCAAGTCTTTGAACTTTGAACAAATGAGCTTTTGCCAAATAAGACGGGATGGTTTGCGCCGGGAGCTCTGCCCGGCCGCCGCCTCCAGCCGTGCCCTCCGCTCCCGCCGTTGCGGCTCCCACCGGGCCCAGCCTGGGACCTTGTCCTGTCGCCTGAGGTTCTCCAGGGGCCATGCCGGTCACCCTCCCAGGGCCGGTAGCCCTGGCGCAGTGCGCCCGCCCCGTGTCCTGGACCCCAACCCTGCGCCTCCAGGCCCCATCCTGACTTTGGAGTCCTTGCCAGCGTTGGTGCCCTGACCTGGGTGTGGCTGGGGAGGGGCCCGGGGGCGCCCTGTGCCCCACCCTTTCAGTAGGTGTCCGCTCTTCCTATCACGAGGTCGGATGCGGGAGCCCCTGGCTCCCTCCCTTCGGAGGTCTAGTCCTTGCTCGAGTCCACTGAAACAGCCCCTGGGGCCCTTTCTCCAAGGCTTTGTCCACACCAGCACAGAGGCCCGCAGCTCCGCAGGGCCTTGGCTCCCGCCCTCAGGCCCCGCCGCCAGCCCCAGGCAGGCCAGCAATACTCACAGTAGGTCCTCAGCACCTCTCTCGGGGAGCTCCCCGGGGGCAAGGCTATGAAGCGCAGCGGCCTTCCTCCTGCCTGAGGGCCCCTGGCTGGGCACTCTGCCCCCAGGCAGTGGCGCTGGCCCTTCTGGATTTCCGGGCCTCCGGGAGCACTACCCACTTCTCAGTTACCTCCTTTGGCCGGAAGGCCTCACGCCATCCTCCAGAGCCGCCCCGGGCCCAGGGCCGACCCCGACCACCCGCGGAAGGGCTGCCTCCCAGCTGCTCCTCCAGCCCGTGCGGGCTCTGGGGACACTTCCATAGGAAGGGGCCCAGCGCCTTGTGATTGCCACACGTCTCGTGTTAAGCCGCCTGTCCCCAGTGCAAACCCCTGTGTTTCCTTTTTCCTGAATGAATTGTAAACCGACGCCAGAACACAAGAGGTATCGAATACCTTCCTTCCCCACAAGGGTTTTTAACCAAGAGTGTCTCGATAGGAACTGGACACTTCACTGGCCCGAGACCGACTCCTGGATCAAAAGAAAAACAGAGAAGTGTGTTTGTAACGAGTCACAGGATTGTTTCTGTCCTGGATTTTAAACTTTTTGTTAAATTGTGAAATTTGGAGGAGTTTTATAGAAAAAAAGTGAAATAAAGTCAGATGGGAAAGCAGACCTCTGTATCTATGTGGTGTCCCCAATTGTGGGGGGCTGGGGTCCCCTCCCGAGTCCAGAGCCGAGTCAGGTGAGCGCTGGGAGCAGGGACGGGGTGGGGCCGGTGGGGCTGCTGTCATGGAGGGATAGAGAGGGCGCCGCCCAGAGTCCAGAGTGGGAGCGCGGCCAGCTGAGGGCCTGCGCCAAGGCGCGCTGGGCCCTGTCCTTGGGCACAGGCGCAGGGCTGGGCCTGCGGAGCAGGTGCCGTTTCCTTGGGTGGATGGCGGTGGTGCACGGGCGGACAGTGGTGGATAAGCAGATGGGTGGGCAGAGACGGGTAGAAAGGAAGATGGAGCCCTGTGGCGGGCCAGTGCCCTGCTGCCCTTGCACATGGTTGTCACTGTGGCCCTGGAGTGCTGGGGCTGTGGACGGAGGCCACATGGGGAGACAGGAAGCCCGAGAGGTGGAGGTCCCCACCCCTCAGTCCCTGGGCCCCCGATCCCAGCACCAGAACCACGGGGACAGATGTGAGCCTCAGTGGGGACCGGGGCCCGCACACCTCCGTGAGGCTCATGCCCTCGGGTGAGGGAGCGCTGGCCGCACTGGGGGCCCTGGAACGGGGCCTTGGACACAGAATCCTGGGGGCCCCTTCCCGAGTGATGTTTCCCTCAACCCCGAGGACCTTCTGAGGTCCTGTGTCCCCAAGGATGCCCGGAGGCCACTGGGGAGGGCGCGAGTGCCCACACCACCCCTCCCCGCGCTCCGGGGCGTTCTGTCCTGTCGGTGTTCCGGCTGCGGGGCCATCGGCCTGCTGCTGCAGCTGCACCGGAGCCACCACCTCGCGCTGAGCCCCGCCGGCCTCCAGTACCGTCACCGCTCGCTGGCTCCCTCTTTCTTCACACCGGGATTAGACCTGGCAGCCCGAGCTCCGGCTCCAGCTCCAGCGCTTCTGGGACAGGGTCCCGCCGGGGCCTGAGTCATACGGGCCGGGGCCTTGGCCTCCTGAACAGCAAGGACCACAGGCGTGTCCCGCTGGCCTGGCTGTGAACTCATTTCCGTTCTTCTGTGGATTGGTGCTGAGTGGGGTTTAACAGGCACCATTTGAACCTGAGTCTCCACCGTGATTATGATGAATGTAGCACATGAAACCCTGGAACCCAGGGCCCTACTGGAGGGGCTGGTCTCAGCACCCCCTTCTTCCCTGTGTTTCAGGGCCATCAACCAAGCTGAGGACACCGTGTGCCGCCTGAGGGGGCCCGTGAGGCTCTGCTCCGTCTCACACAGAAGTGCGCGTGTTTCTCCAGGTTTGGAGAAGCCCATAGTCCCCGCCCAGGGGAGCCTCACTGTGCGGCCAGGCCAGACTCCTTCGGATTCAGGACCCTGCTCGGTGCCTGGGCACAGGCTGCGCTGTCTCGGGCATTCCAGCAGCACCCCAACCTGGGACAGCCACAGTGTCATGTCCCCCAGCCTCCTGTAGGCCCCTGGGAGCAGGACAGCCCTGGGGCTGAGGAGCTCAGTTTAGTGAACCGATTGTATTGTTCCTTTCAACCTGAAGGCGGAGCCGGACAGGGGTTTGTTCTTTCAAAGGGGAACCCTCTGAGAATGGGTCCCTCGATGTCGCACTGGCACGGGGGCCAGAAGGCTGCTTCGGGGCCTTGTGGGTGCTTGTGTGAAGGGCAGAGCCGCCTGGGCCCTTTCCTGGCCACTAACACCCTGGCTGTCCTTGTAGAAATGCTCGATCTCTTCTCAGTACATCTCAGCCACAGCAGCCCTCTTCAGTCTTCAGGTGACTCCTGGGTGTGACAGAAAGAGTCCCTCGTGGGGCCCCGTAGGAGCCCAGAGCTCAGGTCCTCAGAGAATTGAGCCCACGCCACGGGTGCAGAGGGCACCAGGAAAGCTGGGGACTTGTCTGGAACCAGTGGGAGGGAACTGGGGCCCATAGCCCACACTAGAACACCCCCGCAGTTCCCACCCTCTGCAGACACGATTGCGGGGACAGCACCTTCACTGTGTGAGACGGTGGAAGAAAAGCATAGGTGCTGGATGTGGGGGCACTCATGATGTCACGTGCCCATCATCCCTGTGGAGGCTGAGGCAGGAGGATTGACACAAGTTTGAGACCAAGCTGGGCTACATAGTGAATTCAAAGCCAGCCTGATCAAGGAAGACTTTGTCTCAAAAACAAGACTGAAAAGCACAGGTCACCCAAGTGGGTCCTACCTTGACATTATCAAAAAGGGACCTTGTACCCGCAAAGCCCGGGGTGGGATCTGGGGGGTGCCATGGGGGATAGCTCATCTCCAAGAGGGAGGAAAGAGCTAGTGGCCTCATCCCTGAGACCTGCGTGCAGTTGTGTTGCACGAGGTCGGCAGGACGACCCTGAGCAGGAGCAGCCGACCGGCCAGTCCCCTGCTGCCGCTCACCGAGCTCCCCGCTGCCCACCGAGAAGTCCGTGTCCAGCACAGCCCCCTCGATGACCCTGGCGCTCTCCGAGGCTGCCTCGGCATTCACGGCCTCCATGCCTTTGCTGATGAACTCGGCAATGATGGGGTCATTTTTGTAAACAATGTCCGTCAGCCTGGTGGCCTGGCTACCCAGTTTTCGGCACAGCGCCACTGTATCGCTGGTCAGCGCCATGCGGGGTTCCTCCGTCTCCCAGTTTACCTGGCACGGCAGAGGGCTCCAGCTCAGAGCGGCCGTACTACCTACATCCACCCCAGCACGCCACGCCGGTGCCCAGAGCCTGAGGCCCTCGGGCAGGCCGACTCCCCGCCGGGCGACCAGGTCACTCATCCTCTCTGAGCTTGGTGACCCCCACCCGACCCCCAGCGCCCACAGCCACGAGGCCCTCAGGCAGCCTGAGCACCCTCAGCGTGAGGAGCGCACACGGGTAGGGGGCGTCCCGGCCCACCACCATGGCGTAGCGCACGATGGGGATTAGGTTCTGACACGCTCCTCGATAGGCTCTGGGTTGATGGCCCTCCCCGAGCTCAGCGTGATGATGTCTAGGTGCGGGGGGACAGTCCTCCCGCAGAGCCAGACTGCTGCTCCCCACGGCAGCCCCGCTTGGCACAGATGGGCCCATCTCTCTGGCGTGGTCTCTGCCTGCTCACCGGACTCGGCCCTCCCTCGGTCCTGTGCTGTGTCCGACCCGCACCGCTGTCCACAGCAGCCCTGTGGGCCCAGCCCCGATTTGCTCACCCTTGACGTTGCCCCCGACGTAGAGGAAGCTGTCGACGTCCAGGAAGCCCAGGTCCCCCGTGTGCAGCCAGCCACAGCAGCCCCTCTTCTTCGCCGCGTCCTTGCTGTCGCTGAGATAACCCATGAAGACGTTCCGGCCCCACACGCTGAGTCTCCCGATGTCCCCCTCGTCTTCTCCTGTCACCTTGACGCGGGTGTTGGGGAGCACCTTCCCACAGCTGGGGGTGGGAGGGGCCCTGAAACCAGCTGGATGCCCCCCCCACCCGCGCAAGGTCGCCCCTCTTCCACCTCCCCACACGGCCACGCGTGCCCTAAGAGTTCCCGGCTTTCCCTCGGCTCCCACAGAACAGGGACTCACAGATGATCAGGAAAGTGCCCGGCTGAGGCCAGGTCAGAGCCGAGCACAGGGCCCCCACGCCAGCCCAGGGCACAGGCTGACACCTTTTGGGGCGACAGGCTGCAGTCAGGGGACAGAGGAGAGACCACAGGGGCCTGGCCTATGTCCCAGGACCCCGGTGGGCAGGCCTGCTCCCTACGGAGGGCCGGGTCCCCACCACGATGCCCAGGATCTCTGCCCATGCCCTGCTTTCTCCTGAGCCATCTGGAGATGGGCTTCGAACTGGCCCTGAGCCAGCCATGGCGGCACAGCTCGACGCCTCTACACCTTGGGAGGTTGAGGCAGGACTGCAAGTTTGGAGACTTAGTGACTTGGCAAAACTTTGTCTCAAAAAATATAAAGGGCTGGGGATGAAGCTTAGTGTGAAGTCCCTGGGTTCCATTCTCAGTACAGGATGTGTGATGCTATGGCCGAATTCAAAGATTTGGAAACTAAGTCTTTAACCCCAAAGGGATCTGGGGCGGACGAGGTCAGGAGGGTGAGGCCCCGCGACAGGATTGGTGCCGTTACTGGAGATCTTGGGGAGCTCTGGCTGTCTTTCTGTGGCAAAGGGGGAGTCAGTGAGAAGGCGCCACTTGCCAAGTCCGTGTGGCCAAAAATGAGCAGTGAGGGCCGACTCTGAAGTGCAGTTGGGGGTGACTGGGGGTCACCAGGGCTTGGTCGAGGTCAAACCACAGAACGTTCCCATAGGCTGGTATGACCAGCTGAGGTCAGGACCCCCATCACCCTAACAAACTAGCTTGCAGATTAAGACATCTGTCCAGCCACTGAGCTGCCTGGAAATCCCTAACCAAAACCTCCAAGGGAGGGCCAGGGATTTAGCTCAAGTGGTACCGTGCTTACCTTGCAAGCACAAGGGCCCGAGTTCGATTCCCAGTAACCACATACCACAGTGCTGGGCATGGTGATGGTGGCTCACGCCTGTAATCCCAGCACTTGAAGGCAGAGGCAGGAGGATTGCTGAGTTCAAGGATTGCCTGGGCTCCATAGTGAACTCAGGGCCAGCCTGAACTACAAAGGGAGACCCTTTCTCAAAAAAAAGAAAAAAAAAAAACCCTCCACTTGCTGGGCACAGCGGCCCATACCTGACAGACTGGGCCTCTGGGAGCCTGAAGCAAGAGGACCATGAGTTTAAGGCCAGCCCAGGCAACTAAGTGACTGAGACCCTGTCTCAGGATAAAACGGGCCAGGGTGGAGCTCAGTGGTGCAGGGCTTGCCTCACTTGTGTGGTTGCTCTGGCTTTGATTACAGTATCTACGCAGATGGGACGCCATGGCTCCTGCCCTGGCCTCATGGGACACGGAAGTGCAGATGGTGTCTCTGTATCCACCCTCCTCCCACCCGGCCCTGAACAAGGGCGACCTTCATCGCCCATCAGGCGTGGATCAGGTGGGTCAAAATGACCAAGTGCCACTTCTGATGTCATGCCTTTTCTTTTTAAAAATTTATTTATTTATTTATTTGTTTATTTATTTATTTAGGTGGTACTGGGGATTGAACTTGGGCCCTTGTGCTTCCAAGGTAGGTGCAGTACCACTTAAGCTAAATCCCAGCTCTTTTGTTTGTTTTGTTTTTTAAAGAATAGGAAAATGTACTGGGTAATTGGAATGGGGAATAAGAATAGCTCCAGAGCGCCGGAGGGTTAGCTCAGTGGTTCCGGCGCCTGCCTCGCAAGCGCAAGGACCAGAGTTCAATCCCCGGTAACCACATACAATGCTGGGCGTGGAGCTCACGCCTGTAATCCCAGCACTCGGGAGGCAGGGACAGGAGGATTGCTGAGTTCGCGGCGGCTTGCCTGGGCACCATAGTGAGCTCAGGGCCAACCTGAACTACAAAGCGAGACCCTCTCTCCAAAAAAAGCAAAAAAAAGCAGAGAATGGCGGGGGCGGGGGGTAGCACAAGTGGTACCGCACCAACCTTGGGCGCGCAAGGGCCCCACTTCAATCCCCAGTACCGCAAAAAAAACACACAAAAACGCAGCAGCAGCAGAGAAAAAGGAAAAGGGGAGAGGAAAGAGGGAAAGGGGGGACAACATGAGACTCAGAGGGAAAGAGACACTGACGAAGCCACCCATAAGGAGGGAGAGGGAAGGAGGTGGAGGGGCCGGTCTGGTCTGTGGCTGTGCTTGAATCTGTTCCCGGAAAGGGTCCCACGCCGACCCCGGCCAACACACCCTGGCCACCGGCCCCCGCAAGCCCTCCTGACTTCTCACTGCGCACCATACACGTGTATCACCCTGTGCTCCATAAATGTATTCTATATCAATTAAAAATTTAAAACTTTGATTAAAAGCTAAAAAGCCCAAGTGTGGTAGGCACAAACCTGTCACCCTTGCACTCAGGAGGCTGAGGCAGGAGGATCACTGCAAGTTTGAGGCCAGCCTAGGCCACGTAGTGAGTTCAAGTCCAGAGTGGACTACAAAGTAAAACCCTGGCTTAAAAAACAGACAGACAGACAGACAAACAACAACCAAAAGAATGGCTGTGGATACAGCTCTGACGAGCACTTGTCTAGCGTGGCCAAAGGCCCTGGCTTCATCCTCAGCACCGAAAAAAGTTCAGAATACCATTTAACACCACGTGAAAATGATGTGAAATTCTAACACACTCATGCCCGTACAATTTTGTGGCACTGAGGAGGGAGCCCAGGGCCTTGCACAAGCCAGGCAAGCACTCACCTCCAAGTTCCAACCCAGCCCCGTGGCCTTTTTGATCTTTTTCAGTGAGACCTTTGCAGAAGTTCATTTCCTTCCCAGTGCCCACAAAATCCCACCAGCTTCAGCTCACGGTACAGCAGCCGAGTCCCTCACTACATGGCCTCTGGGATGCTGGGGCTGTTCCAGGACCAGAAGCAAAGGGCTCCCTGAAGCTGTTCTTGCCGAACAAGAAATGCATGAGTTTGTATATTGAGAGCGATCCTTGTGTGACACTGCGGTTTTACCACGTAAGTTGTCCTTGTGCATGAGTTTTTTGGGTAGTAAAATGTGGGAGACGTGGTAAGAGGATGCAACCAGAACCCTCGAGGCAAGCTCCAGTTCCCTGTGAGTCCCTCAGCAAAAGGATTAACAACCAACACAATTGGAAACTTGAGGAAAAGCCTGAGCCTGGGCTCGACTCTTGCTACTTTTAGCAGCAGCAGCAAAAAGCCAAATACTGCACAAGGAGAAAGGGCCAATGCCCTGAGCTCCTGCACCTTTATTTGACACAAAGTCATCACACCCGTAATCCTAGCATGCATAGAACAGGGTGGTTATCCACAATAATCGCTGGAGTCCAAAATCCCATAGGGCAGGGCAGACATCCTCAAATCCGAGTAAGTCTGAAGGCCAATAATCCTAGTAGTTGACCCTGCAGGGAAGGGCAGACATCCAAGTAAGTAAACTGTAAATCTGAGCAAGTCGTCCGCAATTCCCAACAGTAAAATCCACACAGCCAAAAATTCACCGTGTTAACCTGTTTTGCTGTTAGTGTCTTGAGGCAGGGCCATGCTATGTGTCCCAGATGGGTGTTGAATTCCTGGGCTCAAATGATCCTCCTGCCTCAGCCTCCCCAGTAGCTGGGACTATGGATACGCACCACCCCACCTGGCTAACCTTAACCATTTCCAGCTGTGTAAGTCTGCGGCATGGAGCGCATCCCACGGCCAAACGCCATCCCTGTCATCTTCCTTCAGGACTTTCCCTTTCCTCAGCTGAGCAACCCCGACCCCTTCCCAGCCTGACACTAGCGTCCTCCTACTTGTCTCTGGATCGCACCACATGGGGCCTCCTGGGAGCGAGACCCTGTGTGCGACTTCTGTGTCCGGCTCAGCTCCCCAGGCAGCGCGCCTCAAGTTCCATCCAGGCTGTAGCAGTGCCAAGATTTTCTTCCTCTTTTCTCTCTCCCTCCCCCCATTTGTTTTTTTCAGTCCTAGAGATGGAACCCAGGACCTTCACATCGAGCGCCACCCCCAGATCCTTTTTCTGGTTTTTATTTTTATTTTTATTTATTTTTTTTTTTTTTGAGACAGGGTCTCGCTTTGTAGTTCGGGCTGGCTCTGAGCTCTCTATGTAGCCCAGGCAAGCCTCGAACTCAGCAATCCTCCTGTCTCTGCCTCCCGAGTGCTGGGATTACAGGCGTGAGCCACCACGCCCGGCTTCTGGTTTTTATTTTGAGATAGCATCTCTCTAACTTGTTAAGTGTCCTAGGCAGGGCTGGAATTTGCAACCCTCCTGCCTCAGCCTTCCAGAGCACAGGGATCGTAGGTGTGTGCCATACCCAGCTAATTCCTCCCTCTAAAGGCTGAGCACTGTGCCAGAACGTGCACCACGCTGTGGGATCCATGCAGCTTTCCATGGATGCCTGACTCGTGCCTGCTCTGCTTTTAACGGCCCGTTTAGCTCCCTGCATTTGCCACTTGCCTTTGTTGGGGTCTGGATCAGAAGCACCCCCAGGCCTCATGTGCACTCAGGCACCTTGCGGAGGGTGAGTGCCCTCGGGGTGCCAGCCGTGGACTGTGTGCCCCAGGAAAAAGCTTCCTCGGGGGTGTGTGGTGCACATCTGTAACCCCAGCATTTGAGAGGCTGAGACAGGAGGAACGCCAGGCGTTCAAGGCCAGCCTGGGCTACGTGGTGATTTTAAGGCCAGGTCTTGTCTCAAAAATAAATGAATAAAAATTTAAAAACTAAAGATGAATAAATAAACTTTTCTTCCTTTAAGTCATGGGTATCAGCTATTTCAGCAAGGAGAAAAGTTAAGTCACCCCAGTGGGGAGCACTGCATGCTGTCCCAGGATGAGTTCACATCCGTTTCACCTGCTTTGCTTCACAGGTGGAGAAACGGAGGTCCAGGCAGGAAGGGACGGAGGCGGCACAGCCAGTGGGGTACGGGGGCGGGGACTCTCCTCATGGAGCGAGCCCGGCCAGGCAGTACTCACAGCGCCCGGCGGGTGCGGGACCCCCTCCAGGCTCCTGGCGTCCTGCGGGCAAAGTGGAGCGTGCCGCCCACGGCGATGGCCACCCCCGTGTCCAGGACCTGCGCGCTGATGTGGCCGAGCGGCAGGTAGCTCACCAGCACCTCCTGGCCGCCGGGCGGACACTTGCAGCTCAGGCTCCGGACGGTGGCGGCTGTGGTCCAGGTGATCTGCGCGAACAGCAGTCCCTGGGGCCCCGCTGCCGGCGGCCGGAGGGGCCCGACCCGGCCTGGCACTCATGTTGTCACGGCTGAGCACGATGACCTTGGGGGGACCCGTGGCGTCCGCGCTGTAGACCAGGGTGCAGCACTGGCTCGGCCTCTGGGAGTCGATGATTCGGTCCAGACTCTCTGAGGTGTCGCTTCCCAGGTCCAGGAGCCTGCGCCACTGCGAAGGCCGGGAGTGGGCCCTGGGCCTGGCTGGGTGCACTGGGCCGGGCTCGGGTGGGGCCAGCAGGGCCGCACGTACCGAGTACAAGTTGGGATGTGGGGTCTGGATGTCCTCCCCGTACTGCACGATCGCCTTGAGGTGCTTCAGGGAACCCTGGATCTGGAGGACGCGCGGGGTCAGCACGGACCGTGGGAGATCTGGCCGAGGGGCGAGGGGACCCTATAATCTTTGTCTGTTTAGGGGCCGGGGACGGAGCCCAGGACTTGGCCTTTGCTGAGCAACCGCTCACCACTGAGCTACACTGCAGGCTCTCTGCAAATTTTTTTTTT
>PVIC010011551.1:0-41021 GCA_004025085.1 Thryonomys swinderianus | reverse complement strand
CTCAGCAATCCTCCTGTCTCTGCCTCCCGAGTGCTGGGATGACAGGCGTGAGCCACCACGTCCAGCATTGTAGTATGCGGTGTTGATTGTTGGTGGGCGTGTCTCCATGCCCAGCATTATATGTGGTTACCGGGGATCGAACTCAGGACCTTGCGCTTGCGAGGCAGGCGCCGGAACCACTGAGCTAATCCTCCGGCCCAAAAATTTCCAATATTTTTGCAAGAAGGATCAAACAAGTTGAAAAAATAGTAAAACGAGCATCTGTGTATCATCTACATTCACAGTCATTACCATATCTTATAATGTTTGCCTTTTCTCACTTTTTAAAATCACTTAAGAATAAATCGTAATAGAGGTTGCCCACCTTTCTGGGTTCCCTCTTCTGTCTCTCCTAGGCAGAAGCTTTTCTCTCAAAAAAGTTTTCCTACTCTAACCTCCAAAAAAAGAATAAATTGTAATGGCTAAATGGATGGACCTTGAGACCATACTGTTAAGTGAAATAACTTTGATCAGTGTGTAAATACCACATTGTTTCTCTGGTGTGAGAAACTGAAAGTATAAATGAGGACCGAAATGTATAATAGAGAGTATGAAATAGGAAAAAAAAATGTTCACATGAGTAGGGAAACAAGAGAGGGAATCAGGGGAAAGGAAGGAAAGGAAAGGAAAAATGAGAAAAGAAGGAAAACTGGAAACAGCTTTTGTAAACAAGAAGGGGTAGAGGGATTAAAGGGAAGGCAGAGGGTTGGGGGAAAAGAACATACAAGATTTATCAAATATAGGGCCAGAGATTTAGCTCAGTGGTTCCAAGCACCTGCCTAGCAAGTGCAAGGTCCCTAGTTTAATCCCTGGTAACCACATATAACAACACTGGGCCTGGTAGCTCACACCTACCAGCAATCAGTACCACATACCACAAATGCTGGGCCTGGTGGCTCAAGCCTGTTATCACATAGTAAGCTCATGGCCAGCCTGAACTACAAAGCAAGACCCTATCTCAAAAAAAAAAAAGATTTATCAGATATAAATTCCCTATGAGGAATGTGATCAATATGTATACCTAAAATGTACCAATAAATTTAATTTAAAAAAAATAAGTTGCAGGCAGCAGACTTTACCTTAGATACTACAGTATGCATGTTCTAAGGGTAAAGACCTCCTCATATAATTGTAATCGTATCATAACTAAAATTAGTAATTCTCTAAGCATCTTTCAGTCTATATTTAAATGTCTTCAAAATGAAAAGGTCTTTTGTAACTGATTAATATGAAATAAGTGACTCATACCTGTAACCTCAGCACTTTGGAGGTTGAGACAGATCAGTAATGAGTTCAAGACCACCCTGGAATGTAGAGCAAAGCTATGTCTAACAAAACAAAATGAAGTTTCTCCCGTTGCATTGTGTTATCTCTTTAAAGTTTTATAATCTAGAACAGATCCCCACATTTTCTTCATAATATTGGCTGAAAAGGCTATGACCATTTCCTTAGTGGTTGTCTTAAATTCTGAGTTAATCTACTCCTTCATTAACTAGTATCTGTGGCCTCTATATTTTCTGGAAGTTGGATATTATATTTACTCTTGAATAAATTTAGGTGAAAGTGAACTTGGCAAGAATTCTTTATAAGGCCAGGGGTTTAGCTCAGTGGCACTGGACCTGCTTTGCAAGTGCAGAGTCCTGAGTTCAATCCCCTTAGTACCAAAAAAAAAAAAAAAAAAGAATTCTTTACTGATAATGATGTAAGGCACATAATGTCAGGCTTAGTGATGCTAAATTCAAGCTCTTGGTGAATACAATAGATTATTCAACAATCTCATCCTTATTTTATTTTGTTTTTTTGAGACAGGGTGATCTTGGACTCATGATGTAGCCCAGTATGGCCTTAAACTTGTGGTGATCCTTCTGCCTCAGCCTCCCAATTTCTGGGACTAAATGTGTATCATTACACCTGCCCCACATTTAGCTTTTTATTTTTAATTTTCATACTGGGGATTGTACCCAGGGTCTGGGGCATGCTATAGAAGTCTATCACTGGGGAACATCCTACTCCATTTTATTTTGAAATGAATTCTCATTAAATTGCCCACCCTTTTCAAATTTTGTTGCAATGATAATCTTGTAAGTATAGCTTTATTTATGAAAATATCTCTTCAAAGTAAAACCACCTTGAAGACTACCTTCTAAAATGTATTTACTTATATAATTTAGGTATAAAGGAAAGCTATGCCTTTCCTCTTCTCAGTTGTTTTTTTTTTTTTTTTTTTTTTTGCTTTTTGGAGACAGGGTCTTGCTTTGTAGTTCACGCTGGCCCTAAGCTCACTATGGTGCCCAGGCAAGCCGCCGCGAACTCAGCAATCCTCCTGTCTCTGCCTCCCGAGTGCTGGGATTACAGGTGTGAGCCACCACGTCCAGCATTATATATGGTAACCGGGGATCGAACTCAGGTCCTTATGCTTGCGAGGCAGGCGCCGGAACCACTGAGCTAACCCTCCGGCCCTCTCAGTTTTTTTATAACAATATTTATTAGTACATTTTAGGCATACATAATGATAACACATCATAGAGGATTTTGCATATGTAATTTGAATATTGGTCCCCTTTTTATTTTTATTTTGTGACAAGGTCTTGCTAAGTCATTAAGTAACCCAGGCTAGATTCAAACTCATGACTCTCCTGACCTAGCCTCCCACAGTGCTATGAATATAGGCATGAATCATCACTCCCACATTTTGTTTTTAAATAGAAATGGAGGTCTGGTTACCAGGCTACATGGCCTGGGCTCACCTTAAACTCCTGTGATTTTCCTCCCCGGACTCCCCCAGTGGCTGAAATTACAGTCATGCTGCTATGCACAACCCACTGATAGTTTATTTACTGTGTTTTTGTTTTAGATTTTTAGTGGTTGCTCTAGACTACAATACACACCTTCAACTTAACATACTCTTTTCAAAAATTATTGTAAAACTTCATAGATAATGCCTTTTTTTTTTTTTTTGAGACAGAGTCTTACTTTGTAGTTCAGGCTGGCCCTGAGCTCACTGTGTATGTAGCCCAGGCAAGCCTCGAACTCAGCAGTCCTCCTGCCTCTGTCTCCTGAGTGCTGGGATTACAGGCGTGAGCTACCACGCCCGGTGATAATGCCATTTTTTAGACAGAATCTCTCTAGATAGTTCAGGCTGGCATTGAACTCACCATACTGTAGTCCAGGTGGGCCTCAAACTCATGGTGATCCTCCTGCCTCAGTCACCCGAGTGTTGAGATTACAGGTGTGCACCAGCATGCATGTCCATAGATAATGTCAAAATCATACAAGACTGTACTTGTATTTACTCCATCCTTAGTTTTGTCACATAATTTCTCTTGTTGCTAAACATTTCTCTTTGACATGTTTTAAATTCCCAAATGCTATTACTTTTTTGTTTATAAACAGTTGTCTTTTAAAGTGATTGTAGTATGTTTTTTAGTTTAGTGGTGTTTTTTTGTTCTTTGTTTTTTGTTTTTCTGAAACATCATCCACTATGTAGTTTCAGTTGGCCGTGAACTCACTCTAGGCCATGCTGATCTTGAATTCAACAATCCTCTTGCCTCAGTCTCCCAAGTGCTGGGATTGCGGGATGCACCACTATGCCCAGCTGTTGTAGTTTCTTTATGAGAACAGCTACATTTAACTGCATATTTATTATGCCTTTCCTGTTGTTGAGACAAAATATGAAATATGCACAACTAAAAAGAGAAGAGGTTTAATTTCAGCCATGTTCTTCAAGGATTTAGTCCATGGTAGGCATACTAAAACAGAAACATCATGGCAACAGCATAAGCAGGGCAATGCTTAATCATGGAAGCCATGAAGTGGAGCACAGGACACTTCCACCTATAAGGTCTTGCTGGTCGCAATCCTCGGCCCTCTCTCCTGTGCTGGCTACCCACGGCCTACTGCTTTCTTCTGTAAATCTTCCATGTTCCTGGCATCTGCAAGTTCCTGGTGTCTCCACTATACAATGGCCTCATTCACACAGCTTTATACACTGCCCTTTTGGGCTCCTTGGCCAGTCTCCCAGGCCTTCCTTTGAAATCTGGGTGGAAACTTTCCTGAACCTACAATGCTTACATTCTGCATGCCAGTAAAACCCATATCAAATGCATGATGCCAAGGTATGCTGTCAGAGGGAGCAGTAGCAAAGACCTTTTGGACCGGGGTGGCCTTTGACTGCCTGAGTGGGTTAGCACAGTGAAGTGAACCTGGGGAACCAATTCCCTAGGATGTACTTCTTGAGGAGGGGTCCCAAGGACTCCTCTCAAGCGAAAGGTTTATAATTTTGTACCCTTTCAAGTCTGATTTCTAGGGTCTGGCTGATTTTTGAGATGAGCTACTTTTCTTGTTGCTGAGACAAACTGTCTCACACTTGGGCTAAAGGTTTAGTTTAGTGGTTCCAGCACCTGCCTAGCAAGCGCAAGGTCCCTGATTGATCCCCAGGAATCACATACAATAGTACTGGGCATAGTGACTCATGCCCATCAGCAATCAGTACCACATACCACAGTGCTGGGCATGGTGGCTCACATCTGTGATCCCAGTACTCGGGAGGTAGAGGCAGGAGAAAAAAAAGCCTAACATTTAAAGAGGAAAATTTATTTGGCTCAGTTTGTAGATGTTTCAGTTCATAGTTTATGGGCTCTGAAGCAGAATGGCGTGGCAGAGGATGTTGCAGAAAAACAATTCATGATGAGCAGAAGATAGCAGCAGTAAGAGATGAGCAGCGACCCTCTTCCTGTCTCTTATTTCTTATCCAGACCACCCACTCACACACCAGGTAGGGCAGCCTTAACCCCAGCATCACATCAGTGATCCCAACATCATCCTAGGTGTGGTCACCTCCAAAAAGCCCCACCAATGATCACATGAGGTTTTGGAGGACATCTAGATAAAAGCCATAATGGTATCTCTTTTCTCCTTTCTGTACAAAGAAAATGGTTAATATGTGTTTGTTGTTGTTGTTGTTGTTCTTGTTGTTTGAGACAGGGTCTCGATTTGTAGTTCGGACTGGTCCTGAGCTCACTATGTAGCCCAGGTAAACCTCGAACTCAGCAATCCTCCTGTCTCTGCCTCCTGAGTGCTGGGATTATAGTCATGAGCCACCACGCCCTGGCACTGTGGTATGTGGTATTGATTGCTGGTGGGCGTGAGTCACCATGCCCAGCATTGTTGTATGTGGTTACCCGGGATGGAGCTAGAGACCTTGCCCTTGCTAGGCAGGCACCCAAACCACTGAGCTAAATCTCTGGCCCTTGTGGTTAATTTGTTTGTTTGTGTGTCTGTTGGTTTTGTTTTGTTTTGTTTTGTTTTTTTGAGACAGGGTCGCGCTTTGTAGTTCAGTCTGGCCCTGTGCTCTCTATGTAGCCCAGGCAAACCTCAAACTCAGCAATCCTGCTGCCTCTGCCTCCCGAGTGCTGGGATTACAATGCTGGGATTACAGGTGTGAGCCACCATGCCCAGCATTGTGGGGGTGTGGTACTGATTGCTGGTGGGTATGAGTCACCACACCCAATATCATACCATTGTATGTAGTTACCTGGATTGAACCAGGGATTTTGCGCTTGCTAGGCAGGCAGCAGAACCACTGAGCTAAATCTCCGGCCCTGTGTGTCTGTTTTTGAGACAGGGTCTCATTTTGTAATTCAGGTTGGCCCTGAACACACTATGCAGCTCAGGGTGTCCTCGAACTCTCCACAATCCTCCTGCTTCTGCCTTCCAAGTGCTGGAATTATAGGTGTATGCCACAACACCCAGAGAAAGTGGTTAATTTTTTTTTTTGAGAGAGAGGGTTCCGAATTTTTTTTTTTTTTTGAGACAGGGTCTCACTTTTGTAGTTCAGGTTGGCTCTCAACTCACTATGTAGCCCAGGCAAGCCTCAAACTCAGCAATCCTCCTGCCTCTGCGTCCTGAGTGCTAGGATTACAGGTGTGAGCCACCACGCCAAGTGCTGTGGTATGTGGTATTGATGGCTGGTGGGCTTGAGTCACCATGCCCAGCATTGTATGTGGTTACCTGGATCGAACTCAGGGCCTTGTGCTTGCGAGACAGGCACCAGAACCACTGAGCTAAATCTCCGGCCCCAGGGTTCTGAATTTTTAATGATACTAATATCTTCAGCAGTCATACCATCTCTGGCTCCAGTTTGCATATGGTTCCTTCTGGGCCCAAATGAAAATTTTTCAAAATTTTCTGCTCTAATTTTTGCTGCCAGTTCTCTCTGTAAGTCTCAGAAAAAGCAGCTAGCAATACCCATGGACCTACCCAGACACACCCAGAAGTGTGTCCTCCCTGAGGAAGCTGTCAAAGCCAATCAGTTTGACATTCCACCCCAACTAACCACCACATCTGGGATCTTCATGCGTTCATGTAAACCCAAGTTTCCAACTGATGTTATTTTCCTGAAGTGACAGTCTCTGGGTTTGTCTGAAAATCTCTTTACTTGCCTTAATTTCAAAGGAGATTTTTATCACACAAAGATTTCAAGCAGGTTTTCCCAGACTTGCATAAATGTATTTAATGAGAAAGGTGTTGTCATCTGAATTTTGTTTATCTATGCATAATGTGCTGTTTTCCTCTTTTGAGTGTTTGATCTTCTCTTTATTAGTAGTTTTCAACAATAAGATTATTTTCTGTGATGTTTTCACATTTATCACGCTTGAGGTTAGTTAACATTCTTAGACCTAGGAAGACAGAAACAGTAAAGTTTTCAAGTAAATTTGAAAGCAAAACAATAGAAACCCTCCAAAATGGTACACCAAGAGAAGAGGATAGGGGCCGGATATTTAGCTCAGTGATTCCGGCGCCTGCCTCACAAGCGCAAGGTCCTGAGTTCGATCCCCATAACCACATAGAATGTTGGGCGTGGTGACTCACACCCACCAGTAATCAATACCACATACCACAGTGCCGGGCATGGTGGCTCATGCCTGTAATCCCAGCACTCAGGAGGCAGAGGCAGGAGGATTGCTGCGTTTGAGGCTTGCCTGGACTACATAGTGAGCTCAGAGCCAGCCTGAACTACAAAGCGAGACCCTGTCTCAAAAAACAAAACAAAACATGGACTGGAGCTTTAGCTCAGTGGTTCCAGCTCCTGCCTCTCAAGTGCAAGGTTCTGAGTTCGATCCTGGTAACCACATAGAATGCTGGGTGTGGTCACTCATGCCCCCCAGCCATCAATACCACATACCATGGTGCCAGGTGTGGTGGCTCACACCTGTAATCCCAGCACTCGGGAGGCAGAGACAGGAGGATCACTGAGTTTGAGGCTTGCCTGGGCTACATAGTGAGCTCAGGGCCAGCCTGAACTACAAAAGCAAGACCCTGTATAAAAAAAAAAAAAAAAGAGAGAGAGAGAGAGAGAAGAGAGAGATAATTTGCCACAGAATGTCTTTAAATTGTGAGAAGTGGACATACCTGTAATCCCAGGTACTTAGGAGCCTGAGGCAGAAAGAACATTAATTCAAAGCCAGCCTGGGGAATTTAGCCAGGCTATGTCTATAAACAAACAAACAAATAAATAAATGAGTAAAAAGAGCTAGACATGTAACTCAGTGGAACAGCTTCCCTGGGCTCAATCCCCAGTACCAAGGAAAGAAAGAAAAGAGAGAAAGAAAGATGGTAAGAAAGAAAGAGAGAAAGAAAGAAACAGTAAAAGAAGACAAAGAGGGAGGGAAGGAAAGGAAGAGAAAGAGATGGAGAGAAGGAGAGGTGAAATTATTGAATAAAAGTGAGATTAACTCCATGATAAAAGATGGAGAGATTAAAAAAAAAAGAATCCAAAAGGTGGATGGGATAGGAATTTAACAAGGAGAATAAACACAAAGATTGGCAAGGACTATGCTGGGTTTGAATAACGTGGTTTATACTGTAGATTTATTCTACCATCCATGCTAGAAACACCAGAATAATTTTCACCATCTTTCTCCTTTATCCTACAAACTATGTTGAATTAGTTCCATGACTTGCTTTCTGGTTTCTAGCATTCGTTTTTATGTTTTATAATGACACCCCAGTCCAGCCATCATTATGCCTGCACTTCAGTAATGTTATGCTAACCTGCCATCCATCCTGACCTGTAGTGCCAAATTAACTTTCCTAAGGCATCACTTTGATCATAACAATGTCTTGTGTTCTAAAATCTTCAAAGGCACAGCTTGCAATGTTTTCTGAATAAAGTGTGGGCTTATTCTTACCTGCATTCCAATGTTCTATTTATAATAAATTATATTACCTCCAACTAACTTTGTGCCCTGTACTTTAATAACTAACACATATTTACAGATATTTACAAATATACATTTATAAAATATATATTTATAAATATTTCCTCATGATGAAGAAGCATTAGTTTAGTACCAGGGGTAATTTATTGTCTATCACATGTTACAGAGGCAAATCATAATCATATGAACTGTATGTAGTCTATTTTCTGAACTTTTGACAAAACTGTCAGATCTCAATAGAACATGGTCTTCTCTCCATGTTCAAAAACCTTGAAAAAAATTATTTACGTGAGGCTCAAGGGAGAATTCTGAGAAGAGGCCATAGGAAAATGACAGAATTGTATTGAAGGGACAACAAAAGTTTGGGTAATTCTGCGAAGACCAATTTCCCTCTGAAAAAAGTAAGAGATAGCCAAAATTCCCCATCCTTGGTGGAGCACTTTTATAAGCAGCACATCCATATCATCCTTCTCATATGTATTTTTAGTAGCCACAATAGGGTAGTATTAGATATGTAAATCAACTCAAGGCTGAGCTAAAGTCAGGGGCTTGAAGCTATGAAAATTCAACAGTATCACTTATGGTACCCTCCCTCCATCTCTGGATAAAATCAGTGTCTTCCTGGCCACACAAGATAAAACATTCGCAAGGTCCTAAGTTCAGTTGCTGGTACCAAAAATAAAAAGGTGAAAGGTAGAAGTCTAAACAGTGAGAAAAAGTGGATTATTGATAACAATGTATTATGGGACTACTGGGTACACATGACAGGGTATATTTGTAATGGCCCAGGTCACCTCGGATTTTAGGCTTCTATTAAGTCTATCCAGGGACTCATATTGAGGAAAACCATTTTTAAAAAGGTGAATCTGGTTAGCTCTTTAAGCATTTTTCCAAGCTGGGCATGGTGGCAGACTCCTAGTACTCTAGGAGGCTGAGGCAAGATGATCACAAATTCAAGCTCAACCTGAAAAACTTTGCAACTTAGGGAGGCCTGTTTTTTAAAAGGGTTGGGGCTATAGCTCAGTGCAAAAGCCCTATATTCAATCCCCAGTACTGCAAAGAAGGAGGAAGAGGAGTATTTCCAAGGTACCTTGTAATATCAAAAGTTTACTGACAAGCAGTTTTTGTAAGAGAAGTTTTACAGGGCCAGGGATTTAGCTCAGTGGTTCTGTACCTGCCTAGCAAGCTCAAGGTCCCTGGTTTGATCCCTGGTAACCACATACAACAGTACTGGGCATGGTGACTCATGCCCACCAGTAATCAATACCACATACCACAGTGCGGAGCGTGGTGGCTCACACCTGTAATCCCAACACTCGGGAGGCAGAGACAGGAGGATTGCTGAGTTCAAGGCTTGCCTGGGCTACACAGTGAGCTGAGGGCCAGCCTGAACTACAAAGTGAGACCCTGTCCCAAAAAAAATCACATTTTCTTGAAAAAAAAGTTTTGCAAGTTTTGATAAAAGAAGCCTTCTCATCCATTCCATGCGGATTCTCGACGTACCAAGTTAAAAAGCAGAGGAAGCCGGGCATGGTGGCTCACGCCTATATTCCCAGCACTCGGGAGCCAGAGGCAGGAGGATTGCTGAGTTCAAGGCTTGCCTGGGCTACATAGTGAGCTCAGGGCCAGCCTGAATTACAAAGTGAGACCCTGTCTCAAAAAACAAAACAAAACAAAACAAAAATGTGTTTAGTGCTGGGTGTGGTAGCTCACGCATGTAATCTCAGCACTCGGGAGGCAGAGACAGGAGGATTGCTGAGATAGAGCCTTGCCTGGGCTACATAGTGAGCTCAGGGGCAGCCTGAACTATAACGCAAGACCCTGTCTCAAAAAAAAAAAAGGTTTAGCACTTTTCACAACAGCCAACCAGATGGAACTATGTTAGTGTCCATTTGCCGAGGACTGGAAAAAGAGCATGATGCATAGAAATGGTGGAATACTGCACATGCATAAAAACAATGAAGTCTGGTTATTTTCAATGCCAGTAATGGAGTGAAAGGAATTATGTTGAATGAAGTAAGCCATGCATAGAAGGAAACTATTGCATGATCTCATCGTGTCTCTTGCTTTTCGTTATTGTGACAAAATCTGAGAAAAACAATTTAGAGAAGGAAGAGAAGCTTATTTTAGGTCAGGGTTTCAGAGATTGCAGTCCATGGTGAGTTGGCTCCATTGCTTCAGGCATGCATGGTGGTGAGAGGGTCTGGCAGAGCAGCCGCCAAGCAGGGAGCCAGGAGGCTGAAACCACTTCCCATGATGCACTCTGCTTGGCCAGCTCTGGCCTCCTATTCCCACAGCTCCTAACAATGCCACTGAATTAAGATACCACCAATGGCTCAATCCATTCCTTAGAGTCCTCCTGGTTCCATCCCTCCCCCAGAGTTCATCAATAACTATGTCTTCCACACAGGGCCAGCCTGAACTACACAGCGAGACCCTGTCTCAAAACAAAAACAAAAATGCCAAAGTTATTGAATAGGAATTAAGCCCTAGTACAGTTGTGTAACTATAGACTGTGGTAACGTATTGAGTTTATAAAAGCTGGTAAATCAACCGGGGCAACATAGACCCCTGTCTTGGTTACTTTTCTCATTGCTGGCATAAAATACCCAACATCCAAAGTTAGAGGAGGAAAGGTTTATTGGGTCACAGTTAATGAAGTGCTCAGTCCATACCCACCTGGCTTCAAGGCCGGATACCTGGCAGAGGAGTATCGCAAAGGAGAAACAGTCCTTGGGAGACCGAAGGCAGCAGGGTGAGAGGCGAGCAACAGTCCCTGTATTACATTCTCACACTTAGGACAAAGAGCTCATCCCCGCAGTGGGGCAGTTTTGATCCTCCCCCAGCTCTGCAAAGCCAGGCAGTAGACTAGTTCAGTCATCACACACCACTAGATCTAGCTACATCTGAAATCCATGCCAATGACTGCGTAAGGCTTGGGGGGGGGCATCTAGACACACACCATAACCCCTATCTCAAAAAAAAAAATCAAACAAAAAAGTTTCAAAAGACCCAAATATATCGGTATACACTTGTAATCCCAGCACTCAGGAGGCTGAGATAGGAAAATCATGATGTAGAGGCCTGTTTGAGACCCTATCGCTAAAGAAACAAAGTCTATAATCCTAGGACTTGGGAGGCTGAGGCAGGGGAATTGTTCTGAGTTCAAGGGAAGCCTGGGTTACATAGTGAGTTCAAGGCCAGCCTGAACTATATAGGAAGAAGCGGTCTCAAAAAAAGCAAAGGGAAAAACAAAACAAAAGCATGTTCTGTTTCTTTTGTTGTTAAACTGTCACCAGCACTGGGAGTAGGCTGTTGGGTTTTTGCCTAGTTGGGGAAAGAGTCTGGAAGGATGATTGTGGACAGAGGACAGCTCTACTAGCTAATGGCTGATAGCTGGTAATAACTACCAGTTAAATAACTGCCAGGACTAGCCGCTGATGGCTGATCTCAAAGTTGATTAGAATCACACAGGTTTAGATAATACACATGTAGAAGTGATGGTCATAATGGCTGGCCTTGGGAAAAGAAGAGGGAAGGTTACCTGAGTACAAGTAAACATCATAAGCGGAGTATAAAGAACTTTTTGTAAACCCCACAGAACATCTGATGTATCACTAAATAATCAGAGAGAAGGGAGCACAGAGAACACCATGATCTGCCCCTCTCCACAAGCTACTTTTGACTAGGGTCCTGGAATCCCTGGGGTGGGTCATGCAGCAGCCACAAGTCCTAAAGTGACCCTACCAGTAGGCTGAGGCAGGGAGATCCCCAGGACATTTAAGAAGCCTTTATTTATTTATTTATTTTTGAGACAGGGTCTTGCTTTGTAGTTCAGGCTGGCTCTGAGCTCACTATGTAGTCCAGGCAAGCCTTGAACTCAGCAATCCTCCTGTCTCTGCCTCCCCAGGGCTGGGATGACAGGCATGAGCCACCACGCCCGGCTAAGCAGCCTTTTTTGAGGCGCATTCAACACTTGTATTTGCTCAACCAAAAGTGAGCTCATCCTTTTTTTTTTTTTTTTTTTTTGAAACAGGGTCTCCTTTGTAGTTCAGGATATACCTGAACTCACTATGTAGCCCAGGTGAGCCTTGAACTCACAATAATCTTCCTCCCTCTGCTTTCTGAGTACTGGGATTATAGGCATGAGCCACCATACCCAGTGTTGTGGTGTGTGGTACTGATGAGTGCTGGGATTACAAGAGTGAGTCACCATGCCTGGTATTGTAGTATGTGGTACTAGGGATCAAACTCAGGACCTTGCACTTGCCAGGCAGATGCTGGAACCACTGAGCTAAATTCCTGGCCCCTCTCCCCTACTTTTTGCGTCCTAGGCATTTCTCTTCTCTCACTTTAGTCCCGGAACTGTATCCCAAGCAGAAAGCATGCCTTATGGTGTGACTGCAAAGGTGTCAGCCCCAGGCTAAGAGGGAGGAGGCAGAGGTAGGTGACTTACAAAGAAGGTGCAAGTGGTCGCAGTGGAAAAGTGAGATAAGAATTTTAGTCTGGGGCAGGAGATTTAGCTCAGTGGTTCCGGCACTTGCCTCACAAGCGCAAGGTCCTGAGTTCGATCCCAGTAACCACATACAAAGCTGGGCGTGGTGACTCACGCCCACCAGCAATCAATACCACATACCATAGTGCCAGGCGTGGTGGCTCATGCCTGTAATCCCAGCACTCAGGAGGCAGAGACAGGAGGATTGCTGAGTTCAAGGCTTGCCTGGGCTGCATAGTGAGCTGAGGGCCAGCCTGAACTACAAAGCGAGACCCTGTCTCAAAAAAAAAAAAATTTAGTCTGGGGGGTAGAAGAGACAGAGAATCAGTTACAGGTCTGGGATATGACCAGTTAATAGGATGAAGCTGAACGTTAGATCACAGAGTCCTCAACTCCAAGGGCGTGGAGAGACACCTGAACTCAGGACCACTTGCACTTGCGAGGCAGGTGCCAGAACCACTGAACTAAATCTCCAGCCCCCTTTCTTTCTTTTTTTTTTTGAGACAGGGTCTCTGTAGTTCAGGTTGGCCCTGAGCTCACTATGTATCCCAGGCAAGCCTCAAACTCAGCAGTCCTCCTGTCTCTGCCTCCTGAGTGCTGGGATGACAGGTGTGAGCTACCACATCCAGCACTGGGGGGGTGTGTGGTACTGATTGCTGGTGGGCATGAATCACCATGCCCAATATCATATCATTGTATGTGGTTACCGGGATTGAACCAGGGACCTTGCACTTTCTAGGCAGGTGGTGGAACCACTGAGCTAAATCTCTGGCCCCCTGGACCTTATTTTTATTATTTTATTTTTTTCTAGTACTGGGGGTTGAACTCAGGATCTTGTGCTTGCCAGGCATTCCCATGACTACTGAACTACAACCCTGGCCCTTGGACATTATTTATAAATTTTTAATTTATTGCTATACATGGTGGCATACATCCATAACTTCAGCTATGCAGAAACCTGAGGCAGCAGTTTAGCAAGCTCCAAGCCAGTCTGGACAACATTTTCTCTTTCTTTCTTTCTTTCTTTCTTTCTTTCTTTCTTTCTTTCTTTCTTTCTTTCTTTCTTTCTTTCTTTCTTTCTTTCTTTCTTTCTTCCTTCCTTCCTTCCTTCCTTCCTTTCTCTCTCCCTCTCCCTCTCTTCCTCCCTTCCTCCCTTTGTCTCTCTCTCTTTCTCTCTTCTTCCTTCCTTTTTTCCCTCCCTCCCTCCATCTCTCTCTCTCTCTCTCTGACAGGGTTTCTCTGTGTAGTCAAGGGTGCCCAAAAAGTCATGCTCCTTCTGCCTCAGCCTCCCAAACCTTGGGATTAAGTGTGTGCCACCACATTTTGCTCAATCTGGGTAATACAGCAAAACCCTGTCTCAAAAGATAAAAAGGGCTGATGACATAGCTCAGTAATAGAGTCACTGACTTTGATTCCCGCTTCCAAAGAAAAAATAAATTTAATCGATAATTTAAAAACATAAGAATTATGCATGTTATTGGGGTACCACATATTTGATACATGTAAATGTTGTGTAATGTATTCATATTTACCTTAAAGGCTAGTGATAAAAATATGAATGTTTAAATTAAAAATTACAGTAAAAACACATTGTCATTAATCCTAGTCAAAACACTCGGATTATTCCCCTTTACTTTAAACATGCCCCATAATTCTTGGCAATGTGTCTTGTACTGTATTAGGTTTATTTAAAAAATATATAAATATTCACCATAAATTTTGATCATGACCCCTATATCTATCTCCTCAGGCATGTATCACTTTTTAATGATTAAACATTATTTCTTAAGTTTTATTAAAAAAGCACCTTTGGGGACTGGGCATTGTTACTTTTGGAAACTCTCACCCCCAAGGATGGATTTCTGTGATACACCAGGGTGGTACAGCAGAAGCAGGAGAGGAGGGGCCTGATGCTTGGCAGTGCTCAGATGCACTCAGTTTTTCTCGCAGCCAGCCCAGCCAGGTTGTCATTTAACAATTGAAGAAGCTGAGGTTTATAGAAATTATAAGTATCCTGTGAAAGGTCACAAAATTAGTAACAAAGCCAGGATGTGAACTTGGGTTTGACTCAATGTGTGTGTGTGTGTTGGGAGTGTTTGGGGGTCCTGGATCACCTGCAAAGCCCCCAGGAGCCTGCTGGGCTGAGAGGTCCTGATTCACCACTCTGGGGTGGAGCCCAAGCATTTGCATTTTGCTGCAGCTGGTGTGATGCACTCTCCTGAGCGTCCAGAACGTGACTGTTTGAGAGAGCTTTAATAGTGCGGGGACATCTTTGTAAAACAGCGCTCCCAAGCCGCCGCCGAAGCAGCTGCTGCTGGATCCGAGGTGGAAGGTAGTGCAAAGCAGCAGGGGCAGAGAAAGCTGCAGACGGAGGCTGAAGTGTGACAGCGTCTGTTCTGCTTCCCAGTGAGATAAGCAAAGTGAAGCGAGCCGGCTCCGGAGGCAGCTAGAAAATTTCAGTTGGAGGCCAAGAGTTCCGTTCCTTGCCTAGTTCAGAACTCGGGCTCCACAGAGAGAGAAGCGGACAAAGGAGGGTCCCCGGCGATCTCTCATTGTTCTCTGGCGACAGCTACAACTGCACACTCATGCTGACTTCATCCCAAACGCGAACCAGGCCTCGATTTAACCAGACCGAAAGCTTTTCAGAGGAAAACAAAATATCACACATACCAAGCACGCATCATTTCCTCAAATCTGTTGTCACAGAGGGTTTTATTAAAAATAGTTGAGGTTTTTCTTTTCTCTCAGCAGGAGGGGGGAGGAGGACAGCTCGAAATCACTTAATTCAGAATCTGCAGTGTAACTGCTACAGTAGGCTCAAGTGTGACTGGAATGTCTCCAGCGACGGGATCTGGTGACCCAGCTCCCTGGAGAGGATGACACAGCCCGGGTAGCTGCACGGACAGCTGGCCCGGCTGTGTAGGCAGCTAGGGTTCGGAGTCCTTGTTGAGGTCACTGGTGCTAAGAGTCCTCTTCAGAATTCAGACAGGCCTGGGGACCCGGAGGAGTCCATAAAGTTCGGGGTGTCCTCTGCTAATGAGATGAGAAAGCTTCCGATCCTTTTCAGAGCACTTTCGTGGGTATTAACTCACGCATAAGGGAAATACCATGTGTATGGAATGGGTTCAGAGGAGAACAGTGACTAAGCTCCCTAGGTGACAGACATACTGCCCGAGGACTGGCTCTAGACAGTTTCCCTGCAGCGCCAAGGACGTCCTGGGAATGGGCTGAAGCGGGGGTGAGTGTGGGTGAAGGGCACACACGTGTGGAAGAGACAGCACGTAGGAAAGGAAGCAAGAGAGGGCCGGGGAGTGCTGAGTCGGCCCTGGAACAACCTCGACCCCAGAACTGAGCCCAGGCTTGTGGGAACAACAAGGGACTGAACTCAGGACCTTGCACCTGGCACGCAGGCCTGATGCCACTGAGCTACATTCCGGGCCCACATGATGCCCTTGGGAAGGGTGGAGGCCCCATGCCCGATCACTCTCCTCTTCAAGGTCCCAGGACTTCTTGGTGCTCTTACACTGGCAGTTAAATGTCACTGTGAGTTTTGGTGGGGAGAAGCCACCTCCACATCATAACAGCCAAGAAAACAAAACCCTGGGATGTAAGAGTAATAATCGCATAATTATAATCAAAGGGACTCCATCCTTCCTTTCTGAAAGATGGGAACGATGTTTACTTGTTTCTTACTTTTTTAATTTTTTTTTTGAGACAGGGTCTCGCTTTGTAGTTCAGGCTGGCCCTGAGCTCACTATGTAGTCTAGGCAAGCCTTGAACCCAGCAATCCTCCTGCCTCTGCCTCCCGAGTGCTGGGATGACAGACGTGAGCCACCACACCCGGCACTGTAGTATGTGGTACTGATTGCTGGTGGGCGTGAGTCTCCATGCCCAGCATTGTATGTTGTTACCAGGGATCGAACTCAGGACCTTGTGCTTGCGAGGCAGGCGCCGGAACCACTGAGCTAACCCTCTGGCCCTCTTACTTCTTATATATTTGTCCACTTGTTCATTCATTCATTCATTCAACAATTATATAGAATCCTTCCTGCTTGCCGGTCTTTCTGCTCAATGGGTCTTGATGTAAGATATGGTTATCTCTTCATTTGTCTGACAAATATTTGCTGAGGCCCTAGTGTACATTCTCAAGAAACTCTTGGGCAGGAGATTTAGCTCAGTGGTTCTGGCACCTGCCTAGCACGTACAAGGTTCCTGGTTCGATCCCTGGTAACTGCATACAACAATACCGGTCATGGTGGCTCATGCCTGTAATCCCAGGATCTGGGAGACAGAGGCAGGAGGATTGTTGAGTTCAAACCAGGCCTGGGCTACATAGTGAGCTCAGGGCCAGCCCGAACTACAAAGCAAGACCCTGTCTCAAAAAAAGAAACTCTTCTAGGTGGCTAGATACATAGTAATTTTTTTTAAAGGGCAAGAGGTGTTTAAACCAGTTCAAAATAAATCAACTGAAACAAAACACCAGCAGGCTAGTATGGTGGAGCCAAGCCTATAATCCCAGCATGGGGAGACTGAAATTGAGGATTGAGTTAGTGATTTAGCTGGGAAGGGGTTTGATGCGACCCTGTAATCCTTGCATTTGGGAGGCTGAGACAGAAGGATTGCCTCAAATTCGAGGCCAGTCCAAGTTACGTAGCTAGACTTAGTCTGAGAGAGAGAGGGAGAGGGAGAGGGAGAGAGAGGGGGAGAGAGAGAGACAGAGGAGGGAGTGAAGGAGAAAGCGAAGGAGGGAGGGAGAGAAAGAAGGAAGAGGGGAGGGAGGGAAGGAGAAAGAGAGAAGGAGGGAGGAGGGGGAGAAAAGGTGACTTTAGTAATTTAGTGAAATGCTGTCTTTAAAAAAAAAGCTAGAGATGGGGCCAGGGATTTAGCTCAAGTGGTACTGCACCTACGTTGGAAGCGGAAGGGCTAGAGTTCCAAGAAAGAAAGAAAAAAAAGAGCTAGAGATGGGCTGGGGATTTAGCTCAGTGGTTCCAGGCATCTGAGTTTGATCCCTGGTAACCACATACCACAATGCCAGGGTGGTGGCTCACTCCTGTAATCCCAGGATTTGGGAGGCAGAGGTAGGAGGATTGCTGTGAGTTTGAAGCTTGCCTGGTCTACACTGTGAGTTCAGGGCCAGTTTGTACTACAAAGTGAGACCCCCATCTCAAAAACAAACAAACAAAGAGGGTCAGAGATTTAGCTCAGTGGTTCCAGCGCCTGCCTAGCAAGGGGAAGGTCCCTGGTTGAACTCAGGTAAACACAGACAACAATACTGGGCGTGGTGGCTCACGCCCACCAGCAATCAGTACCGCATACCACCATTCTGGGGGCGTGGTGGCTCACGCCTGTAATCCCAGCACTCGGGAGGCAGAGACAGGAGGATTGCCGAGTTTGAGGCTTGCCTGGGATACATAGTGAGCTCAGGGCCAGCCTGAGCTACAAAACGAGACTTTGTCTCAAAAAAAAAAAAAAAAGTGTGGAGGAGGAAGCAATAAGAGTAAGTGGGGGAGGCATTTGGGAGATAGTTCACCGAGAACTCAGGGCGTCACCCCAAATTCTAATAGGCCTCAGGTCGGGCTCTACAGAATTCCTCCAAAGTGCTTCAGCCCGGGAGCTTCCTTCTCGGAGAGAAGACTGCGGCAGGGTCGCGCAAGACCGGCGAAAGCCACCCAGGGGCCGGCGAGACCTCCAGCAAAGCTTTCGCGCGCCCTGGGCGTGGTCCTGGGGAGCCCCTCTTCGCGTCAGAGTGGCCCGTTAGCTGCTTCAGAGATTCGCAAGCGGTCCCATAAAAATATCTTAAAGGCAAAAAGAACTTTTGTGTTATTTTCTTTGCTATTTTTTTAAAAGATAATTTTCCACTTGAGACAATTTATACAATTAAAAGAAAATGCTGCTCACTCGGGTCTCACTTGGACTCTAGGGCTCCACCAGGTCAAAGTCAGAGGAATGGCCGGAAGTTACTAGTATAACCCTGCCCTTCTCAGAGGGCCCCGTAGGCCTTTTTCGGCCCAGACCTCAGGGTCTCTGTCTCTCCAATAAAGATTGAACCCAGGGTCATTTCATTAAGCTACATCCCCAGCACTTTACTTTTTATTTTCCGACAGGTTGGACTCACGTTGCAGTCCTGGTGCCTCAGCGTCCCGAAGTGGTAGGATTACAGGCATGGGCTACCACACCCAACTCAGCGGCTTTTTTTTTTCTTTAAAATACTAACAGGGGGCCGGAGGGTTAGCTCAGTGGTTCCGGGTGCCTGCCTCGCAAGCGCAAGGTCCTGAGTTCGATCCCCGGTAACCACATACAATGCTGGGCGTGGAGACTCACGCCTACCAGCAATCAATACCACATACCACAGTGTGGGGCGTGGTGGCTCATGCCTGTCATCCCAGCACTCGGGAGGCAGAGACAAGAGGATTGCTGAGTTCAAGGCTTGCCTAGGCTACACAGTGAGCTCAGAGCCAGCCTGAACTACAAAGTAAGACCCTGTGTCAAAATTAAAAAACAACAACAACAACAACAACACTAACAGTGCCTAGACTGCGCAAAACACTGTTTTAAGAATTTTACATCTGCCGGGCGTGGTGGCTCACGCCTGTCATCCCAGCACTCGGGAGGCAGAGATAGGAGGATTGCTGCGTTCGAGGCTTGCCTGGGCTACATAGTGAGCTCGGAGCCAGCCTGAACTACAATGCGAGACTCTGTCTTAAAAAAAAAAAAGAATTTTACATCTGCCGGGCGTGGTGGGTCACGCCTGTGGTGGGTCACAGCACTCGGGAGGGAGAGCCAGAGTCAGGAGGATTGTTCTGAGTTCAAGCTTTTCCTGGGCTACATAATGAGCTCAGGGCCAGCCTGAACTACAAAGTAAGACCCTGTCTCAAAAAAAAAAAAAAAAAAAAGAATTTTACATCTAATAATTCATTTAACCGAAAATCCTCCGCTGAAAATGGCTGTGCACAGTATGCACGCCTGTAATCCTGGTACTCCGGAGATTGAGGCAGGAGGGTCCCCAAGAGTTGGAGACCAGCCTGAAGTACATAGCGAGACCCTGCCTAATCATTTCCATTCAACAGAACAGAATTTGGTGGCAGAGATTAGGTAACTGGCTCACGGACCTGGATGTGAACACAGAAATCTCCTCCAGAGGTGGAGGCTGCCTAGTCACAGGCTGGAGCTGCTGCCCTCCTAGCCAAGTGAGAACTGCCAATCTACGAAAAGCTCGTTTGATTAAAGCCATCGTTGGATCAGAATGTCATTGCTACTTTAATGTTCCCACCATCCCTAGGTCCACAAGAGCCTCCGTATTTCGGATGTGAGATACCTTGGCTAGGAAGAGCGTTCATTTTCCCCGGAAGGCGCCCTCCCAATAGAGGCCTTCAGTCATCTCCCTCCGGAGTCACTGGAGGACAGGCCTGCTAAGCAGAAGGGCGCTTGGGGGTTTCCAAGACAGGAAATATCCAAAGCCGGCCGTTGGTACACTTTTTTGGGCAAATGAGGAGAAATAAATAAATCTTATTTTTCTGGAAGCACAAGTTTTTAGTCCGTTTAAACAGTAAATGACATTAAGCGATTTCGTCTTAAACCTTTCCAGCTTGTTCTCATTTTGTTTCTCAAACGTGGGGCATCTTTTCCATTATTCCTTTAGTCCGTTCTCCCGTTTTTAAAAAACTCCCTCTGGAAGAGGCGGCAGGACCCACGCCCCTTACCCAGAGTCTCGCCCCGCGCCCGGTCCCGGGCGGGCGTCGGGAAGGGTTAACCCGGAGTGGGCGGGGGCGGCGCCCAGGCTCACACCTTCCCCGGACCTCGGGCGGCGGGCCGGGCGGGGCGCGGGCGGGGGCGGGGGCTGCGGCCTCGGCGAATAGCAGGACGCTGCCCGCGCGGATTGGAGCAGCGGCATCACGCTGACCCCGGTCTGGGATGTAAACCCCGCCGCCGCCGCCGCCGCGGGCAGAGGAAGACTTTCCGCAGCTCCGGGAAGGCCAGTCCGACCTGGCCCGGCCCCGAGCGGGGGCCTCGATCTCGGCGGCGCCCGGCGGCAGGAGGAGCCCGGCGAGGGCGCGGGCGCGGAGCGCGCGTTGGTTCCGCGGCGGCGAGAGCCATGGCCGGGGACAGCGAGCAGACCCTGCAGAGCAACCAGCAGCCCAGCGGCGGCGAGCCCTTCCTGATCGGCGTCAGCGGAGGCACGGCCAGCGGCAAGGTGGGGCGCGCGTGGCGGGCGGCGCGTGGCCGGCCCCTGGCTGGGCCACCGCGTGGCGGCGCGGGCTCGGGCGCCGCGGTGGGGCGGGCGGACCCCGACCGCGGCCCGAGCGCTGGGGACCCGGGGACCGGGCTGGCGGTCCTCGCCCCACCCCGGCTCTGTCCCCGCGTGGCCGGGCTTGGGGGAGGGGCGGCCGCGGATGCGCATTGTTCCCGGGCCGGGGTCGCGCGAGGGCTCCCGCGGCTGCCCCAGGCGCCCCGGCCCCGGCCTTGCCCGGGCGCGTCTCCCCGCGGGCCCGAAGGCGCAGCGGGCGGTGACGCTCGGCCGGGAGGGCAGCGCGCGTGGCGGGGACGCGCGAGGCGGCGTCCCGCGGACGGGGAGCCCCCGGGGGACCGCAGGAGCGCGGTGCCGTCGGCGCGGAGAGTACAGGTTCCGTCTGGTGGAGGCGGAAGCGTGGCCGGCTTCCAGGAGAAAGTTGTCCCGGCCCGGGCTCTGCGGCGCCCGGCTGGTGCGCGTCTGGGCGACCGGGAGAGGGAAGGGGTCGCCGCGTGTGACGCCCCCCGGAGCCGTTGTCTTTGTTTTCTCGGCAAAGCTCGGAGAGACGCCCTGGCTTCACCCCGGGGTCCTTCTGCAGGTGGAGCAGGGTGGAGCCCGCGCAGATGGTCCTTTCTCTGCTCCCTTCACTGCTTTAGAGATGGAGCTTTGCTTCTCCCACCTTGAACCCCGTCTCCAACTTCTGTGGGCGCCGGGGCTTGCCGGCTGCTGGCCAGGCTGCCGGGCAGAGCGAGGCAGGACGGCTGCTTGGCGCCATGAGGAGCCAGCCAGCCACGAGGTTGGCGCTCCGAGCCGCCTCATGCGAGGCTCCTCCTCCATTTTGCTACGGCGAGTTCCCCTCCCAGTCTGGACGACTTGGGCACCGGGGTCCGGAACGTCCTTACCAAAGGAAATCCATCTCGGCCTTAGCTCCCAGCTTTAGGGCCCCGACCGAAGTTTATGATGTTTGCTTTTAAGGTTAAGCGCCCCCCCCCCATATAAGTTGTAACGTGTTCTTCACTAGACACCGCGATGCCGGTCTTTTCGGGAGCCCCTTGTCTCTAAAACGTATTCCCGTCGCGGGGGACCTATTTTTGTTCTTGGCTGTATTCCCAAGAGTGATGCCTGGCGTATAATTGAAGTCCCTCAGTCAGCCCGGAGTCTAGTCCTTCTAGTGGAGGAAGAAGACACAAACTTGCAGCTGAGTGGAACATTTAGAAACAAAATGACCCGGGTGTTCTTCTAAATAATTTAGTCACTGAAGAGCTGGAACAGAGCCAAAAAGGTGGACCGACCTCGTTCTTCGTTCTCCCTGTTCTTGTGCGTTCCCCCCCCCAACCCTTGTCCTCAGTTGATCGGTGTGAGTGGAGTTCCTCGTGTAGGGACCACGTGGGGGTGGGACGTAGTTCTTCCGCTGCCGCTCTTGTTCTGCTAGGGAGAAGAGGGCAAGTTTAAGGGCATGTTGTACATTTTGGACATGAGATACTTTGCCGTTAAGATATTTTCATTTATCTGTTATTACAAAAGGCCAGAGCAGCACTGCCACTTCTGTAATTCCATATTGCCGTCGGTTTGCTGTAACTTTAACTTGATTTTATTATTCCAGTCTTTTCTTGTCATTCTTCCAAGGAACTGGAAGTTAAGTGCTGGTCCCCCTCCCCGCTCCCCAGCAATTGGCTTGCCTTTGAGCTACCTTCCCAACCGTTTTTATTTTATTTTTTTTGGTTCCGGGAATCAAACTCAGGATCTTGTGCTTGTCAGGCAGCTGTGACACCACTGAGCTACATCCCCCGCCCTTGTTAATTTTGAGAAAAGTTTGACTAAATTGCCAGATTTCCCAGGTTAGTTTTGAATGTGATCCTCCTGCCTCAGTCTCCCAGATTGCTAGGATTACAGGGTGGCTCACCACATCCAGTGGTTTTTTTTTTTCCTGTTTTTTAATGGCCAATATCAGCAAACTGGATCTCCTTTGCAAGTCTCAAAGCTTGAACCTGTTGGTGCAAAAGGGGCTGGAAGCAAGTCAGGTTGAAATCTGTGTGTAGGAAGTCTTGGACAAGCATAAAAAAATGACAGGCTTTTATTTTCTGTGAGACAGGGTCTCGCTTTGAAGTTCAGGCTGGCTCTGAGCTCACTATGTAGCCCAGGCAAACCTGGAACTCAGCAACTCTCCTGCCTCTGCCTCCTGAGTACTGGGATTATAGTTTGAGCCACCAAGCCTGGCAAAAAAGACAGTTTTTGAGATAGATGGAACCTTACCACTCTGGAGTTCAGCAGTCTGATCTCTGTCTTTTTACTGTGCTGAGAATGGAACCCAGGGCCTGCTCATGCAGTCTCGCCTCACTTTGTTGTTGTGTTGTTTATTTTGAGACAGAAGTATACCCTGTCACTCTACAGTGTAGGTCTTGACCATTTCTTCCCTCCCTTGTGTTTCCTTCCTAAGAAAAAGTTCTTTTGGGGGCCAGGCAGGCATTTTCCTGTGTGACTGTAGTTTGTCAATGTTGTGGCTGCCAGAGTACAAGTATTTTATCTTATACCAAGTTATTTTGGTCATGGAAAGTAAGATAATGATAGCGGCCCTGGGCATCACATTTTTTTTTTTTAGTTCATCTTTTTGATGAAGATGAATTAGAATTTGAGAGTGAACTTTGCTAGATTGACATGGTGAATCATTGAAAAAACTCATTTTAACATTGTGGTGGGTTGAGAAAATTATTTTGATCTTTGCTAAAAACCAGATTCGTGGACCACCGGGATGTAGCTCAGTGTCACTGACAAGGTCCTGAGAGCTTGCCTGGCAAGCTCAAGGTCCTGAGTTCAGTCCCCAATAATGCATTAAAAAATCAAAACAAATGATTCTTGTATTTCTGCCTACTAGATGTAACACTGGAAAGAAACAATCAACTAGTTTAAACATTGCTCATGTCTGTGTCCTTTTTTTTTTTTTTTTTTTTTTTTGAGACAGGGTCTTGCTTTGTAGTTCAGTCTGGCCCTCAGCTCACTATGTAGCCCAGGCAAGCCTGGAACTCAGCAGTCCTCCTGCCTCTGCCTCCCGAGTGCTGGGATGACATGCGTGAACCACCACACCCAGCACTGTGGCACGTGGTATTGATTGCTGGTGGGTGTGAGCCACCACGCCCAACATTGTTGTATGTAGTTACCAGGGAACGAACTCAGGACCTTGCGCTTGCGAGGCAGGTGCTGGAATCACTGAGCTAAATCTCTGGCCCAATGTCCTTGACTTTGTATAAGTGCGTTTCCTCTCCTTTCATTTTTGCTATTCCTTTGTCTGGCTGGTCCAGATGGTCCTCCGTCTTCGCTGCGGGGCCTTTGTAGCGGTCCACCTGTCCTCCTCTTGGAAACCTCGACCTCCTCACCTCCCAGAGGACAGACAGCTCAGTGCAGGTCCCTTGGCCTGCGAGTGTGGCCCTGTGCTGTATTTTTCTTTTTTATTTCCCATGTTGTATTTTTCTACACAGGCAGACATGCACAAGTATAGAATTATCTTTTGTTTTTGTTTCTTTGAGAGATGTTTTGCTGTGTCGTTCTGACCAGCCTTGAATTCCCCATGTAGTTTAGGCTGACCTTGATCCTCCTGCCTCAGCCTCCCAAGTGCTGGAGTTAGAGGCATGTGCCACCACATCTGACTTGCAGATATCCTTATGAGCTGCCTTCACTAATACTTATGTTCATTATCCTCTGCCAGTAACGTGCTGCAGGACTTTTAGGGCTCAGTGGTGTTACCGCTTTCTTCGAAGACTTTTGTTCATCAGAATCATGTTTTCTCTCTTCGGCTTCCGTAGATTTACCACAGTTTGCCTTCTCCTGTGCCTATTTGTTGACTACTTCCTCTGTAATTTAGGCTCTCGGAGAATTCTGAAATGTTATTGAAGTGTTTGGGATAAGGGAACACTGAGATAGGAGGAAATGGGCTCAGTAGTAGCACTGTGCCGGCTGGGAAGTGGCAAGGTCCTGAGTTCAATTTCCTGTATTGCATTAAAAAAAATGCAAAGGAAGGAAATGGGTAAGAAGGTCTCTGTCTGTAGTGTTTTTATGGCTTACTGACTTCTTCAGGATTGGCTCCAGGGAGCATTGAGCATCCATGGATCCTTCCATTTTTTATTTTGAGACCGCATCTTGCTAATTTGCCCAGGTGGGCCTTCAACCTGTGATCTTCCTGCCTCAGCTTCCGAAATACCTGGAATTACAGAGAGTTGTTCCTGTAACACTTAAACTGTTTTTCTCATCAGGCTGATTTATCCTTAGAGAATCTGATTATCTTTCCCTTTGAAGTTGGCCAGGACTAGGTTTTCCCAGTTGCTGAGTGACAAAGGTTGGAAGACATGAGAAAAATTTGGATGTGAAGTTGGGACCGAAATTTGGACTTTTTCTTTTTATGCCAGGATTCCATTTCTCTGCTTGCCACAGGTATTTTTAGGGGAGACGCTTTTCCTATGAGTAACACAGGCCTAGAGAGGAGGTCGCTGAACCCTCTGAGTTGTGGGCTGTCCCTTGGCTCAGCTTGACTGAGTCAGCACCTGCCTTTGGAGTATTGCTGAATGTCACCTTGGCCACACAGTCCCTAGGACTCAGCAGAGCCATCCCTAGTCGGATGGCTCCTTCACACCCTTCCTCCAGCAGGTGCTTGGGAGGTGGGGGGACCTCTGGTCTTGGTTTTTCTGAGCAACGATTGTGTACCTTTTATTTACATATTTAGTTTTTGAGAAGGGATTGGTGTATTTACTATTTTGGGGTGAGTTAAATTGATTCTTTTTTAAAATTAAAAATAATGTTTTCCGCTGGGCGTGGTGGTTCACACCTGTAATCCCAGCACTTGGGAGGCAGAGGTAGGAGGATTGCCTGTGTTCAAGGCCAGCCTGGGCTGCACAGTGAGTTCGGGTTCACTGTGAGACCCTGTCTCAAAAAACTTAAAAAAAAAAAATTTTCCTCTTTTTTAGTTAGTGTGTTTTGCAATACACAATAAATACATCCACTGTGGGGAATTGGTATTACACATAGTAAGTCTCCATCTTTTCAGTTTCTTTCCCTTTCCTCCTTCCTGCCTGTCTGTCCCCATCCCGAAATCTTCCCATCTCTGCTAAACCTGTCTCCCTGTTTCCTACCATCTTTTGTTTTATTTTATTTTTTAGAAAATCTAACTCAGGACCTGACGTTCGCCAGACAGATCCCGTACTTTTATTTTAAAATTATTTACACCTTGGGTTTCAAGAGAAACCTGTGGTAGCTGACCTCGCGTCTGATTGATGTCCTTTGCGTTCTGGCCCATGCGCCTCTCCTAGGCGGGCTGCAGTCCTCCGGCGTGGAGACCGCTGGAGGACTGCAGCTCTGGCCTCACCGAGCCGCCCCTGCGCCCCTGCGCCCCTGCCGCGCCCCTTCTGCCTTGCTCTCTTCCTTCCTGGGATCCCCGAACGCCCACCTCAGCTTCCCCTGCCCAAGGACTGCGTCCCACCGCACTGCTGTTGCTGACCCTTCTGTTTTCCCGGCCCGGAATCCTCTGGTCTCCTCCCGTGCCACACCTCGCAGAGCGCCTGCCAGGACCATGAGGAGGTGGCCGCGGCGGCGGCGGCGGCGGCGGCGGCGGCAGCAGCAGCAGCTCTTGATCCCACGGTTCCTGCCGGCAGCCGCTTCCCTCTGGGCTGATCCTTTATTCTCTGCGTGGGTGTCTTGCGGTCTGTGTCGGAAGCTCGCTCTGGCTGGTCCCCCAGCTGGGCTCACTATATGGACAGTAAGAGCTTGGGGTTCTGCTTTGCTGCCGTTTCTTTCAACAATCTTTCTTGTGTGGCCCTGAGAGGCAGACTAACGTGGGAATTCCACGCGGAAGGCCTGGCTTTTTTTTTTTTTTTTTTGGCTAGTGAGTGCTGTGACGGTGAGGTTGGAGCTCGCCGAGGTTTTGGAGTCTTTTTGACTTGTACCCCCTTCTCCCCCTTCTCCCCCTTCTTGGTGGTGCTGGGTACTGTGGGTTGAACCCCCCCCCCCCGCAGGGTATTTGCACTGCACCACATCCCAATTTAAATTTTTATTTTAGGACAGGAGCTTGCTAAATTGTTTTAAGTTTCTCACCTTTGGTTCAAACTTGTGATCTTCCTGCCTCAGTTCCCAGGGTACTGGGTTTATAGCTGTGTGTCACTATACCCAGTTTGTGTCTTATTTTTTATATCAACAAAAAAGGCTTACAGTGCTTTTATGTGTGTGTGTGTATACTTCTTTCTTCTTTAAACAATGTTTTTATTATTAAGCTGACTTACTAAAACATTTGATCATCTTTTCATCATATATATCATATGTGTAAGTGATGTGTAAACCATATGTAAGTATGAAGTACAAAAATAAGAACTATGAAAGGATAGGAACCATGAAATATTCAGAAGTATAACTTAACATAAAGCCATTTATTAAAATGTTTGTGATCGGGCCGGAGGGTTAGCTCAGTGGTTCCGGCGCCTGCCTCGCAAGCGTAAGGACCTGAGTTCGATCCCCGGTTACCACATATATTGCTGGGCGTGGTGGCTCACGCCTGTAATCCCAGCACTCGGGAGGCAGAGACGGGAGGATTGCTGAGTTCGCGGAGGCTTGCCTGGGCACCATAGTGAGCTCAGGGCCAGCCTGAACTACAAAGCAAGACCCTGTCTCCAAAAAGCAAAAAAAAAAAAAAAATGTTTGTGATCCAGGAGTGGTGGTGCAGATCCCAGTATTCAGAGCCTGAGGCAGGCAGATTGCTGTGAGTTCGAGGCTAACTGGGGCTATATAATGAGTTCAAAGCCAGCCTGAACTATAAAGTGAGACCCTGTCTCAAAAAACAAACAGGTAAACTAACAAAGAAACTAAAATATTTGTTATTGAAACACTTTATTTAAAAAATTTTAAGAGGGCCAGAGGTTTAGCTTAGTGGTTCCAGTGCCTGAGTTCGATCCCCGGTAACCACGTACAATGCTGGGTGTGGTGACTCACACCCACCAGCCATCAATACCACATACCACAGTGTGGGGCCTGGTGGCACATGCCTGTAATCCTAGCACTCGGGAGGCAGAGACAGGAGGATTGCTGAGTTTGAGGCTTGCCTGGGCTATATAGTGGGCTCAGAGCCAGCCTGAACTACAAAGCGAGATCCTGTATCAAAAAAAAACATTTAAGAGAATAGTTCTTGGGTGACTTTGATGACATTCTGTTTCACTATTTATTTATTGAGATAATCTCACTATGTATGTAGTTCAGGCTGGGTTTGAACTAATAGTGATCCTCCTGTCTCAGCCTCCCAAGTGCTGGGATTACACGCATGCATTATCATGCCTGGGGACTCTGGTGATACAACTTTTGATGGTAAGCTGAATATTTGGGTCTAAGTTTAGTTTTTAATGATTGTTACCTTTGGAAAGGTTACTCTTTGACAAGGTCCTCATAGAAGAGTGTCATCTTTTGCAGTGCGTACAAGTTACTGTGTTTCCACTCCCAAAAGAGATGTAGCTTTAGCTTTTGCCAACAGTTGCTTCATAGTGGAAATATTGGCAAACATCTTTTTTTTTTTTCTGGGAGACAGGCTCTGGCTTTGTAATTCAGGCTGGCCCTGAGATCACTGTGTAGCCCAGGCAAGTCTCGAACTCAGCAATCCTCCTGCCTCTGCCTCCTAAGGGCTGGGATTACAGGTGTGAGCTACCACACCTGGCACTGTGGTATGTGGTATTGACTGCTGGTGAGTGTGAGTCATCATGCCTGGTATTGTTGTATGTGGTTACCAGGATGGAACCAGGGATTTTGAGTTTACTAGGCAGGTGTGGACCACTGAGGTAAATCTCCGCAAACACCTTTTTAACAGATAATTTGACTACTTTTAATCTTACATAAAAACAATAGCAAATTAAAACTTTTCCAAAGTTTTCCATATGAATAAGTGACCTAAAAATTTACATAGAAGAGGGTAAGGCTGGATTTCTTTTTTTTTTGCTTTTTGAGACAGGGTCTCTTGTAGTTCAGGCTGGCCCTAAGCTCACTATGGTGCCCAGGCAGGCCGCCGCGAACTCAGCAATCCTCCTGTCTCTGCCTCCCGAGTGCTGGGATTACAGGCGTGAGCCACCACATCTGGCATTAAGGCTGGATTTCTTAAAAGACAAAATGCTATAAGAGTTGACCAATAATAATCAGCTTGCCAGAGAGTCTAGTAGGAATGCACAGGGAGAAAGCAAGACATGGTATTTATATAATCATAAAGGTGCCATCACCAGACAAGTGAGTGTTATAATGACCTGAGGAAAAACATAGGACCATGGAAAGTGCAGGCTTTCAGGCAGCAATTTGTCTTTCCCTAGTCAAGCAGTATTTGATCAGATGTGGAGGCAATAGTGCTAAATGTATGTGTTGAGGATTTTGAACAATAAGAAGTTGAAAACATCTTGCTTTGCCCTTGGCTGTTGCAAATGAGTGTTTCTTTTTTTTTTTTTTTTTTTTTGCGGTACTGGGGATCGAACTTGGGCCCTTGTGTGTCCAAGTTTGGTGTGGTACCACTTGAGCTAAATCCCTCGCCCATAAATGCTTATTTCTAAATCATCGGTCACCCCTTCTTTGAAGCCATTCTTTCATTCATTCATTCATTCATTTTGAGACAGGCTCTCACTTTGTAGCTCAGGCTGGCCCTGAGCAAGCCTTGAATTTCGCAATTGTGCCTCTGGCTCCCTAGTGCTGGGGTTTCAGGTGAGAGCCACCACGCCCAGCATTGTGATGTGTGGTGCTGATTGCTGGTGGGTGTGAGTCACCACACCCGGTATTGTTGTATGTGGTTACTGGGGAATCAAACCTGGAACCTTGAATTTGCTAGTCAGGTGCCAGAACCACTGAACTAAATCTCTGGCCCCTGAAACCATTATTTTCACCCAGTTACTCCCTGTGAAACTAAGGCAGAAATGTCTGAATATTCCTGTGAAGCCCACTTTGGGCTGTCAGTACTGAATAGGACCTGTAGCCTGTATTCTTCCTGTCCCATCTGGCTTTTGGTAAGAATTTTATAGGGTACCTACATGGCCAAAGCCCAAACATTGTGTATGTAAGTTTGTGTGTTTTGTTGTTGTTGTGGAGTTGTGCTTTTGTGTGTGCCAGCTAGCCTCTCCTTTGGCATTTTTTCTTCCTCCAGTGCCCAACTAGCAGGGCTTGTTGTAGAGTGGGGTGGTAATAGAGTTGGTGTGGAGTGTGGTGGTCAAACACGTTTGCATTCAGGACCATTTAGAGAATTTTGCAAGTTTTACCGATTGATAGATGAATTGCAGTACTGCGGATAGAACCCAGGGATGCACTACTGTTGAGCTATATTCCCAGCCCTTTTTATGGTCATTTTATGTCGATATAGGGTATTGCCAGGTTGTGCAGTCTGGGCTTGAATTTTTGATCCTCCTGCCTCAGCATCCTGAGGGCTAGGAACACCTTCCTGGACAACCATACCTGGCTGCTCTTCATTTTGAGAAATGCTGTTCCATGAGACTGATGAAGTCCTCCACCTCCAGTGATTGGCTGACTCTGAAGTGTTACTCTTTGATCTAGAATAAGATTCTTCACTTGTCTAAACTTTGAGGAACCTGTTTACAGAGATAGGCAGATGGCAGGAGTTTGTTATGTTAAGGTGACATAGTTTTTGCCTTTGAATCATGTGTGGGAACCTGATAGATTTTTATGAATCAGCCAGCTTGTCATTTTGTCATTCTTGGCCTCTTTTAATTTTGTGGAAAGCAGGAAACTGGAAGTCCCCATGTAAAGCTGATATGGTTTGTCTGTCAGTCTGTCTTTCATCTGTCTCTCTTACTATTCCAAGGCCTTTGTCCTGAGTTACACCTCTAGTCCTTTTTCCCGGTCAGACAGGGTCTTGGTAAGTTGCCCAGGTTGGGTTCAAACTTGTGATCCTCCTGCTTCGGCTTCCCACATTGGCTACATTTTCTTCACCTTCTAGTAGAGAGAGGAGTACCTTGTGAGCTGAAGGAGTGGAATATAGAGTGATATTCTGAACAAGAGTGGCAGTGAACACTCCGGCCGCATGTAAGCCAACACAGCCTTCCCTGCCAGCCCCCTGAGGCCATGAACTCTTCGAGCACAAGCCTGACAGCAGTCTGGGTGTGGTGGCAGTCACCTGCAGTCCCAGCAATTTGGGAGGCTGAGGCAGGAGGCTTACTTAAGCCCAGGAGTTGTAGATCAGCCTGAGCACCTTGGGAGATGCTGATAGCAGGAGGGCTTGTGTCTTAGGCACGTCCTCTAAGAACTCCATGCGTGTCTGCCACAAGATTGGGTTTGGTGAGGTGTAAAGACTGTTTGGTGGGCAGACGCAGACCCTTACAGTCAGTGTGTCTACTTCCAGAGAGACTTGGGACTTTACCCTTTCTTTGGGGTGGAGGAAGCTGCATGTGGTTGGCCGGGTGGGAAACCCTCTGCCAGCCTGTGTTCACTTCACATCCCTGCCCTGCCAGTCTGTTCCCTACTAACTCTGTCCTGCCTTTGTGAAGGGGAGGGAACGTCTGGTTGAAATGTTGTTGGAATTAAGTGAAAAAATGTGGGCACAGGTCTGTGCACAGTGCAGTGTCTGTAGTGCCATGGCTTCTGCTCTGTACCCACATGCTGGCCGAAGAGGCTCTTTGTGCAGAGTCTCGCTCTATAGCCCATGCTGGCCTTGAACTTGTGGTGATCCTCCTGCCTCGGCCTCCTAAGTGCTGAGATTTTAGGAGTGCAGCATCCTGTTGGATGATCGCTCTTTACTTGAAAGAAATTTTTCTGACCAGATAGCCGTTTAATTGGCAAATAAAAATTGTATACATTTGTGTGTATACCTTGTTGTTGTGTACTTTGTTGAGTGCCAAAGTCAAGTGAAGCCACATAGCCAATTTCTTCCCTTTTGTTGTGAGAACACTAAGAATCTCCTAGCAACTTTCATGATTGCTGTTGATTGTAGTCGCAATCTTTGTTTTTATTTTTTGGTGTTACTGGGGATGGAGCACAGGGCCTTTGTCTGAGTTATGGAGTTGCCCAGGCTGGGCTTGAATTTTCGATTTTCCTGCCTCAGCCTCCCAGATGCTGAACTTCCAGGTGTGTGCATCAGGCCCAGCTTCATCGTCAACAGACGCGCACTAGTTCCTCCGTCTGCCTTTGGCCGGTCTTGCTCTCCAGTCCTAATTAGTGCGCAGGAACGAGGGCCTTAGGGCGGAGCAGCCCCCCCGTTCATTTCTGTGACTTCTCGCTGGCTCATGTCATGTTGGTTATTTATGGCCATGGGTTTCTTTAGGTTTTGGGCACCTCGTGGCTTCGGGGTGGACTTCAGTTTTCTTATTCTCTTGTTATCTGTCTTAGCTGTTCATTTCTGTAGTTAAGTCGGACCTTTTCTGTAACAGCGTTTAAAAAAAAATCTGTCTTATAATGGGTAATTAAGAGGAAGAAAAGCAGTTTATTAACATTACCTTTAAAAAAAACTCTTTTAATTAAAAGTAGAAAACATCCGAGTGTGTAGATTAGAAGTGCACAGTTCAGCGGAGGGTCACAAACTGAACACACCTGGGTTAAGTGCCAACCACGTAAAGCAATGGCTTGTCAGCAGCCTGTCGCTGCCCGTCCCATCACTCTTTCTTGGTTCCCTGCCCTGCTAGCAAGAGGCAGTGTTCACGATCTCTGAGCAGCTCTCAGACAGACTGGGATAGGAGGTGCATAAACAGGACAGCAGCATCTCCATAAGCCTAGGCACTTCGCGCTGTCCCTTGAACCCAGAGCGCAGGTGTCTCCTGGAGCTTTTGCCCTTTTCTGCTCCTTCATTCAGCGCCTTCGTGCTGATCATGACAGTGTTCTAGGGCTCTCGGGAGGTGCCGGGAGACAGCAGTGCATTCAGGAGCGCCAAGTGCCTCCAGGTGCACGCCTGACTTATCTCTGTTAACCCCGAATCGGCCCAGCACCTGACCACTGGGTGGGCGTTTAATAAGCCAAGGGCACCCCCTTTCCTGGTGTCTTGCAGTGTCTCTCCGGTCTCGCTGCCTGCCAGTGCTAGATTGCAGGAGGCTGGAATGCATTATTACCCAACTTCTCCCCAGCCTCTCGCATCAAGAGGGCTTCATTGTGATTGTTGAAGGCACGAGAAGAGCCACGGAAGCGGTGCAGCCAGTATGTGCCGCCACCGCGGGTCGAGAGGGGTTGGCCAGTGTGAGTGGCTTGGTGAAGTCTGAGTCAGCTGGGCTCCGAGTCCTGTTGAAGCCCCCGATTCCTTTGCGTTCTTTGCTGTCACCCTGGGCAGTGCCTGCTTCCTGCTCCTGGCTGGCCGGCTTCCTGCCCCTGCTCTGTGTGCCCTGCCTCGAACTTTCTCGGCTGTCAGGTCCTGTCCCCACGATTCTTCGTCTCTTAGTGGCTCTCTGTGACCCCGTCCTTTCTCATTTATTCAGCTGTCCTCAATGCTGTGAACAGTGTCCGTTCAGAACGAGGCTCCTGGCAGCCCAGCCCCTTGCCAGCGCCTTGCCAGACCTGCTGCACTGCTTACTTCTCTCCACTTGCCTCCCGCGCTCTCTGGCCCCGCCGCGGCCTCTCACATCCACGCAGTCCCCCGGTGCGGTCAGTCTTACTCTGATTTTCTCCGGGAGCCGCTTCCCCTCCCAGCCTGCACCCATCACTTCTTGCCTGAGTGACTCCGGTGGCTGGTTCCCAGCGCCAGTCTGGGCCTCCTCCCGAGCGGGCTCCACGAGGCTGCTGAAGTCATCCTCTAACAACCGCAGCTGTGGGCGAGCCTGCCGCTCACTCCCGGGAGCTCTCCAGCGGCTCCTGGCTCCTGCCTTCCGTCTTGCTGCCGCATCCCTCCCGGCCCAGAGCTCAGTCTCCCCACCCGGCTTCCGCACGTGTCAGCCCCGCCCTTCCCTAGCCCAGCACTTCTTCCCCTTTGCAGATCTCAAAGGCCCTTTTGTGCCCATGGGTGCCTCCGTCCGTCCTCTGGCCACTTTGGTGCGTCCTTGACACCCTTCTTCCCACCCTGGGATGTGCTCGGCCAGTCCGCTGCAGTCTGCACTGGTGTTCCCATCCTGACGCTTCCTCCTCGACCGCTCTGTGCTCGTCCTTCGTTTATCCTCCCAGTGGACAGTTTTTTTTTTTTTTTTTGAGACAGGGTCTTGCTTTGTAGTTCAGGCTGGCACTCGGCTCACTATGTAGCCCAGGCAAGCCTGGAACTCAGCGATTCTCCTGTCTCTGCCTCCCAAGTGTTGGGATTACAGGCGTGAGCCTCCACGCCCGGCATTGTGGTATGTGGTATTGATGGCTGGTGGGCGTGAGTCACCATGCCCAGCATTGTATGTGGTTACCGGGATCGAACTCAGGGCCTTGCGCTTGAGAGGCAGGCGCTGGAACCACTGAGCTAAATCTCCGGCCCCCAGTGGACAGTGTAAGGCCTTTTATCTCTACCCAGATGCCTAGAATACAGCAGCTGCTCAGAAGGTCTTGAGTGGGTGTATTGAAGTTTTTCTTTTGTTTTTGGCCGAGAAAATGCGATTAGGTTGTGTGGGGTTCAACTTGGTCGTCTCTCTCTCTCTCTCCCCCCCTCCTCTCTCTCTCATTCTAACGCCAGATTTGGAACTCTGAGAAGTTAATCTCACATGCAGTTCTTGGAAAAGTCTTGAAACCACCTGTAGTTTATAGCAGAAACCATTGCTTTCCTGTTGAGTGCTTGGGCAGATGTTTGAGGTTCAAGAAGTTGTTGGCCCACAGGGTTTTTGAGAGGTGGTCCAGGCTATTATTAGAATGACTTTTATTACATTTTGCTCATTTTCTTCATCAAAAGTAATAGGTTTGTAAAACACTGACAGATCACTGGAGGTCCCACGGCTACACCCTACCCTACTTTCCTTCCATCTTTCACAGCACCTGGAAGAGACCTGTTCAGCACATGTGATGCTGTCACAGATGAGGGTTCTGCATTTTCTAGATTTCCCCCTTTTATTCATATAGTCTTGAGAATCAAACTCAGGGTCATTCTACCACTCAGCTATATCCCTCATTCATTCATTCATCCATCCATCCATCCATTCATCCATCCATTCATTCATTCATAGACAGGGTCTTGCTTAGTAGTTCAGGCTGGCCCTGAGCTCACTGTGTAGTCCAGGCCAGCCTCGAACTCACAGCAATATTCCTGCCCACCGAGTGCTGGGATTACAGGTGTGAGCCACCACGCCCGGCTCTTTTCCTTTATTTTGAGACAGAATCTTGCTAAGTTGCCCTGGTGGGATTTGAACTTGTGATTTTTTCCTGCCTCAGTGTCCCTCAATGCTAGATCACACGTGTGCATTCCTGCACCTGGCTTAGAACTTGTGTGTGTGTGTGTGTGTGTGGAGGCCTTTGTGATGTCCTTTATGATAAATGGTTGAGGGTGAAGAGAGAGTTTCCCTGGCAGATTAATCTCACCTGAGCAGGAGGCGGTAGAAACCCTAGTGTACAGCCCTAAATCCTCTGCCCCTGATGGTGTGGTAGTGTGACTGAGGCTCACTCACCCTGTGGCCCTGATGCTCTGGGGAGCCCAGCTGGAGAGAATTGCCTGTTGCTGTAGGGAGAAAGCACCACACATTTTGGTTCTCAGAGAGGAAGTACTCCACAGGAAGTCCAGAATAGGGAGTGCGGAATATTTTCCCTTGTATCTTATTAGACCACCTTTCCTCAGAGGACAGTTAGAACAATTTGGTTGTTTCAGTAAAGCCTTGTCTTTTCAATTATGTATATGTAAGAGTGCACAGATACAGTATCTTTTACATAAACATTTCCTTACTGGGGAAGTATTTTTTCCTCCGTGACTCCACAGGGGTCATGTCCCTTGAGATGTGGTATTATTTTGGCTGTCAAGATTAACTGGATCTGAGTGTTCTATTGATTTGCCAAATGTCAGTCTCCTTGAGAAGAGGGAAACATCTTAGTCTCTTCTGCAATATCCTGGGGGGAGACAGGGCTCCGTTTTCTGTTGGTGTTTCTGTTGGCATCTCCTATGAAGCAAGCTAATGATGGTGAATCCATGTAATCCCAGCACTAGGGAGGCTGAAGCAGGAGGATCATTGTGTGTTTGAGGCTTGCCTGGACTAGATAGTGAGTTCAAGGCCAGCCTGGACTATATATTCTCAAAAAACCCAGAAAGAAAAGCAAAAGAAAAAGAAAAGAAAAAGAAAAGCAAGGAAGTGAGCTAATATTCCTGAGTAATGAAAGATATTCCTCCTTTGGAATTTTGAGCCTTCTGTACTGGTTCGTTGGGTGATTTGCTCATCTTTCTCCACCAGTACTGTTTTTTTTTTTTGAGACAGGGTCTCACTTTATAGTTCAGGCTGGCTCTGGGCTCACTATGTAGCCTAGGCAAGCTTCGAACTCAGCAATCCTCCTGTCTGCCTCCTGAGTGCTGGGATTACAGGCGTGAGCCACCAACCAGTGCTAAGTTTTACTGCATTCTGCAAACATTCTGGAGCCTTAGGAGGAATTAGTGGAGGTTAAGCCTCCGGGAGAAACCTTGGGTTTCGTAGATGGATGATTTTGGGGTGTGGGGGTGAGCTGCAGGCTTGAGTTACTTTTTGATACTTCTGCCCTTTGAGGCCTGAGGCAGATGTCATCAGTGGTTAGGGAGCCTTAACTGCTGTCAGAAAATGTGGGGGTCCCCAGGAAGCATGAGCTACGGGGCACACCAGGTGAGCACAGTGCGTGAAGCCAAGTCACTGTGACCATGGAAAACCAGTAAGAGGGGAGGGAGGAGGAGGAGGGGAGAGTAGAGGCTCCTTAAAGTGCACCTGCTCATAGTTGGACGTCAGTACCTGGCGTGGGAGAGAGTGAGAGGAAGGCTGTAGTGGGAGCCAGTTGCAATGTGCGGATCTCAAGTGTCTACAGTGGAGGGCTTTGGTCTGGGAATGAATCCACACTGTAGGGGAAGCATTGTCTTGGCATAGTGCATGGCAGACTTTGTGGGCTCCAGGCCTGGGAAGGAGGTGGGGAACCCAGAAACCAGGGCCAAGGGGCCACAGAAGTGGAGATGCAGACGAGGAGCAGGAACAGATGAGCCCTTAGGAACCCAGGGCTTGGACAGTAATTATAGTTTGATCCATAACAACGAGGTCCAGCGCAAGTTGAGAAACGGGAAGTTAATTTCTCCTTAAACCGTCCTTCTGCTTCCCTGCGGGCTCTAAACTGTTTGGGAGTGTGGCTGCCTTCAGAAAGTGTCACAGGGAGGGAAAGCAGGCAACCTGCAGGTGCTGGAGAAGTGGCAGACGCGGCGGGTGAGGCAGAGAGGGCTTTCTTGTTCCTGTCGTTTGTCTGGCAGCCTTGGCCAGGTTTTGCTGAGAAGGGGCTGGCGGGTCTCAGCCTCCGAACCTGCGCCTCCTTCATGGTCACACTGGATGCTGGGAAGGTCGGCTGGATCAGCAGGTACAAGGCGAATGGCTGGACTGTTGGGAAGAAGCAGAGATCACACCGCCTGGGCAAGAGCAGCCTCTTCCTCAGGTGGAAACGAAGGGCTGTCTGCATTCAGCAGCCTTGGCAGGGCCCGCAGGCCAGGCAGGCTGTCTTTGAGAAGAAGCAAGTTTGCGTTTCTCTTCCCCGTCACATGGATCTCTGAAGCTCTGTGAAGGGGATCTGAGCTCATCACGCCCAGGGTGGCAGGAGCTCAAAGACCTTGTCAGAGTGGTTTTCTCTTCATACTTACTGAATAGGGACCCTCGGGTGTGGTTTGCTAGAAGCTCCAGGGCGAGGGGCCTGCATATCTAGTCTCATCTGGACTGAGGATGGGGGTGCCGGAAGGGGAAAGGACAGATGTCTCTGTGGCCAAACTGGGCCGGGAAGTGTCCACACAGCTGTGTGGAGCCCGCTGGAGTGTTGTCTGATGCACAGGCGCCCATGTCTGGGACGTCACAGATGTCTTCCTGAGGTTGTCAGTCCAAGGCTGTCCCTTTCCTGCTGCCCTGGCCCTGGTTTCTTTTCTCCTGTTGTGAGCTGCTTGTGTGAAACTGGGCTCCTGTCCTGCCTCGGTGTCCGCAGGGGCCCGTGTTTCCAGCAGTTTGACAGAACCGCACAGGCCACAGAGGACACGTTTTACAACTGCAGACCAGAGTCAGGCTTTCTGGGTGAGAGCTGGTGCTGACGTCTGATGTCGTCCGTTTCCTGGGTCTAATTGGAAATGGTGAAGTTGGGGTGCAGGAGAGAACCGTGGTGCCCAGCAGATCTTAGTGATTTGTTTGTTTCAGTTTGGTGTTTTGAGGCAGTGTCTTGCTATGCAGCCGAGATTGGCCTTGGACTCACTAACAAGCTGGCTTCAAAGTCAGGATCCTCCTGTCCCAGCCTCCAAAGTGCTGGGATTACAGGTGTGCAACGGCACAGCCACTGCCCTCTCCGTAATTTTGATGCCCACTTGTGGTTGCCACTCTTATATTTTCTACCCTTAACTTGTCAGGTGTCTTTGACATTTCTTTTTCTTCATGAGGAAAAAAAAATACCAACAATACCTTTTTTTTTTTTTTAAACAAAGTAAGCCAAGTATTGTATCTGCCTTCTGAATCCTGTGGGTCTTTCTCCTCGGACCGCCTTCACCCAGGCATTTGCAGCATTTTTATCTAGAAGGCAGGTGGGACCTGAGCTGCTTCCTGCTTCCTTCAGCAGAGAGCACCTAGTTCCTCTGTGTGCTCCACCCCATTACTACCCTTGAGAGAGATGGGGAGTACAGTAGGTTCCTGTCCTCACCACGTTTGGGACTGAGGAGATCCTGAAATCCTTTGTTCTTTTTTTCCATCCCTGCATGTGTCTGTTTTTGTCGGAGCCCTTAATTTGCCTGATGCTTTGGATAACGCATAGGGCTTTCGGAGTATCCATGCACGGAATCAGTTATAATGACTCGAATGTGAAGATCTTTCAAAATTTTCCTGTTGCTGTTTTAGATTCTTTTTTTTTTTTTTTTTTTGAGACAGGGTCTCACCTTGTGGTTAAGGCTGGCCCTGAGCCCAGGCAAGCCTTGAACTCAGCCATCCTCCTGCCTCTGCCTCCCCAGTGCTGGGATGACAGGCGTGAGCCACCACACCCGGCACTGTGGTATGTGGTATTGATTGCTGGTGGGTGTGAGTTACCACGCCCAGTATTGTTGTATGTAGTTACTGGGAATCCATTGAGGGACCTTGTGCTTGCTATGCAGGCACTGGAACCACTGAGCTAAATCTCAGGCACTTGTTTTTTAGTTTTTTAGACAAGTTCTCACTTTGTAGTTCAGGCAGGCCCTGAACTCATTGTGTAGCACAGGCCAACCTCAAACTCACAGCAGTCCGGCCTCTGTCTCTCTAGTGCTGGGATTACAGGTGAGGGCCACCATGGCTTCCAACTCTGATTTTTGTTTTTCCTACAGATCCCCAACACTTGCAGGGCTTTTTTTTTTTTTTTTAAAGTATGTCTTAAGACAGGGTCTTATGCACTTCAGGGTGTCCTCAAATTTGAGGTGGTCCTCCTGCCTCAGCCTTCTAAATGCTGGGATTATAGGTGTCCATCACCATTACCCAGAGAAGAACATAGTTGAGAACCCTTTTACTATATTTGAAAAAATATGGTGTCATTGTACGAAGGTGCCATTAATAATTTGCTAGATACATTATACATTTGGAAATTGAAGAGAAGGGGTATAAATCTATTTCTATAAATAGCTTCCTGGAGAAGTTACCATCCCTACATTTTCATATTAAATGCTAAGTACACTCCAATGCATGGTTTTGCTTTCCATGGCTTCAGTAATCTGTGGTCATCTGAGGCCAGAAAACATCAAAAGGAAAATTCCAGAAATAAATAATTGATAAGCTTTAGGTTGCGTTCCATTCTGTCGAGGTCTTGCCGGGTCCCACTGTCCTGGGCAGGCCATGACTCAGCAGTGGCCACGTCCTGTGTCCCCAAGGCCTGTGTCATCTCAGTGCGGAAACAGCGAGCACAGTACAGTAAGGCATCTTGGGAGAGAGGCTGAGACTGCATCCACGTAACTTTCATGTACTTTATTAAAAAAAAAATCGGGGGGAGGGGTTTGAAACAACTGGACTCTGTAATTCACACTAGCTTCAAACTCAACAGTTCTGACTCAGCCTCCCAAGAGCTGGGACTGTAGGTCTTTGTCATTACATTGCCTCACATAACTTCGTATGTTTTTTAGTTTTATTAGTCCGTGTTTGCAGTGCACGAGTAGAGCTGGTTCATGACCATAACACGTCTTTATTCCTTTTCCCCCCTTCTCCTCCCCTTCTCACATTGTTCCATGTAATTGATAGTTCATGTTAGTCTCGTCTGTGTCTTAATTTATAAATTAAGCTTTATCAGAAATAGGTATGCACAGGAGAGAACTGTGTGTGCAGGGTGGGGCCCCATCTGGGCTGCCAGTCGACCCGCTGGTGGCCCTGGAAGGGGTGCCGCCCAGATAGGGAGCGACTCCTGCAGTGCAGAATGCCTGCCAGTCTGGCCTTAAATTTCCCCCTGGCTTTATGTTTTATTATTTGTGCTGGGGCTCACTCAGTCTGTGCTCAGGAAGTGCTCTACCTCTGAGCTGCTCTCCCCAGCTTTCTCCCCATTTAAATTGTCCTAAATACCTGCTCCCAGTTCCGTGTGTGAATTTTCCTTTACTTTGCAGCAACATGGTTGCAAAATAAGGTGTTTATATATAGCATCAGATCCTACTTCCCGACATCTCCTTGCAGAACAGCTTTCACAACTGAACACATTGCGGCGGGCATGGTAGGAAGTAAAACTGGCTTTGCACACATGTTCAGTCACTTCCCAGCTTGTCATTTTCTCCCCCACACGCTCCGTCTGTCCCCACCGAACCCACATATCCTCCGTGAGCCAAGCGAGCGGCATATTCCAGGCCTGACGGGTTTCTGAGCTGTGTGGGGCTTTCAGAACCTTGCTTTGGATGCTCGGTTGCAGGGTGCTGTGCATGAAGCAGTGGGGCCACCTGTGGGGTGCGGCGTGGAGTATGGGGTGGGAACAGAGTTTGTCCTGGCTGTGAGCCAGGGGTGTGGGAAGAAATGAAAAGAGATACGGAAATTTTTTTTTTTTTTTTTTTTTT
>PVIC010011550.1:0-41219 GCA_004025085.1 Thryonomys swinderianus | reverse complement strand
CTCTTTGGCATGAACACCTGTAGATGCAAATGAGTTCTAGAAAGTAGGACAGCTTTTATAGAGTGGAATATTTCTATAGGAAACTTGGTGTGGGAATATGATGAGGGGAAGGAATAAATATGATACAGAAAGAAAATAAAGAGCATGTATAAGGGGGGAGGAGGGGGGAGTGGGTAGGGATATGGGTAAAAATGAGAATAACTTGTGGCATATACTGGTACAAATTTCCCAATGTTATATGTGATTTTGAGATGTATATAAATTGTACCAATAAAGAATGAGTAAAGCTACAGGGCTACTTTTGGGCTTTTCCTTGCTAACGGTTCTCATTTCACATAAAACTTCTGCATCAGTGATTTTATAGGATTTCACCATGGGTCATTTGAAACATGCCTGGTCTGTAGGGCCATAGTTTAGGCCCCAGGAGCCTCCTTCCTTGTCCCAGCCTTTGGTTCCAATACTGTCCCACCACAACTTGCATTGGTGGTTCAGTGGTAGAATTCTCGCCTGCCAATACTGTCCCACCATGTGGTTTCTACCTGCTTCACTCTTCAAGTCCTCTCTGCAGTTATCCTTCCTCCCTGGACGTTTAAACACATACTTCATGTTTTCTTTTAGAGGGATCCTCTTGAGCCCTCTCAGAGCAGTCCTTGCCCCATGCCCAAGCAATGCACATGTGCTGGCTGAAAGGCGCCGAGGGCCCAAGAGAACCCACAGCTGGGCAAGCGTGCACACCTGGGCACATGATGCAGTCATATGCACTCTTGCTCACATTGAAAGCACACACACTCCGTGCAGGCAAAGCTTTATCAGGGATGGGAAGTGGGGTTCGGCCCCCAGCTGCCCCTGCACACCCATCCTGCATGGTGCCCAGGCCCCCTCCCAGGATGCTCCTCGCCAACATGGATCGTGGAGGGTGGGCAGAGCTGCTCTTTCCTACGCCTGGTGTCCCTTTGCCTGCTAGAGTTCAGCAAGTCAGCCTCAGAGGTAATGCAGGCAGGGGAGCTGCTACCTGCCTTTGGTCTCCTCCTGCATTCCAGACTGGCCTCATTCTTCATGGGTGTGTCCCCAGGTGGTCTTTTGTGATTCAGCTTTGAGGTGGGTCCTGTTTCTTGGTGGCAGAACCAACAGAAGAGGCCCGCAGAAGGTTAACCCCACTGAGACCTGAGCCAGGCTCGCCGCGGGCATACCTGATGCGTGGCCCTTCTGTGGCAGGCCCACGTGTCTGGCCACACGGGCCTGCTCTCCCTCACTCTCCTCAGGCAGCTCTCCGCCTTCTGGAGAACATCCTTCACTGCGTCCTGACGTGCAGGTCTGCTGCCAGGAAACCCCCTTGGCTTTGTACTGCTACAGACATCGTTGACTTGTATTCAGTTTTGAAAGGATTTTTCCCCTGGTTAGCAAGACACCACCCAACTCTGAGGTCAAAGCAGCTCCATTGCTGTCTGACGACTGAGTTCCTCAACTCTGCTCCTGGCTTCTCTCTGTCACACTGCTTTGTCATAGCACTTGTTACTGTTTTATCTTTGAGTTATCAACTCTGCCTCCTAAGATTCTCAGGCTATTTTTAGACTTAGGTACTAGATTTTTTTGTTCTAGAAAGTCTGTTTGACTTCTTATAAGGATTTCAGTTCTCCAGTGAAATTCCTTATCTTCCATTTTTATGTATTTCCCCTAATTAACCCATTCATTATAGAAATTTTATCTGCTAAGTTTGACATCTGGATCACTGGTAAATCTGATTTTCTTGTCTGTGGATAAAAACAATTATAGAGGAAAATTAATCACATATCCTTCCAGCACTTAAAGTGTTAGGGTGCCTCCCTATATTTCACTGGTCATATCTCTTCCAGCTTCTTGCTGACTCAGTCCCCCCAGTACTCTAAATAGTAACGCAGAAATGGTCTAGCTGCCATCATGGAGGCAGGACTTGGGAGGACTCAGGAGCTGTGGAAGCCGCAGGTCATGTGGAAAGTCTCTCAGCCAGCTCAGTGGTGACAAAGGGCTCAGAGCTTCCCTGGCCTGGTGCTCTGTTCAACGATCACTGTGCTGCCTTGTAGGATCTTTGAGCGGGAAGCTCTTTACACTTCGGTTAACCCTTGCAGTAGAGATGTCAAAATGTTTTTGTCATGCACTGTTAATAGCAGTGTAAGACATGGATTGATTCACTGAGGTCGAGATTCATAAAGTTAAATGTATGTTAGATGACAGAAAATATACTGTTGTTTTGTGTTTTGGTTCAATATCATCTTTATAACAGTTGATAGCTCAGTTATTCTCTGTGAGTGTGTGTGATGGTTGATTCTGTGCCCCCCTTGCCTACAGGGCATCCAGGCAGAGCAGGACTGGGTGTCTGAGGTTGTCCCAGATGAATGGGGGCTGGGCATCCTCACAGCCCTCCCCAGCGTGCCACCTGTAGCTGGTCCACGGGCTGCCACCTGTAGCCAGTCTGGATAGGGAGGAAGACTTCGGGTCTGTTCCTGCCTCCCCACTGTATCTGATGGCTTAGCTCTTGATGGGCTCTTCACCTGGGTAGGATATGGGCTCTCCTGCTTCCCCTGCTTTCCTGCCTTTCTGGGAACAGTTCTATGACTGAGTCCCTGCTGACAACTCAGAGACACAGACTGTGGGACTTCTCACTGCCGAGGCCCTCACGGTGGACCAACACCCCCCCACACACACATGTAATTTTAACAGCTATGATTTTATGCATGTCTATTGGTTCTCTGGGAACAATGATTCCATGGAAATGTGTGTGTGTGTGTGTGTGTGAGCACGCATGCGTATATGTAGTATTAAATTTGGGGCCATAGCTTCCATTTCAGTTTCAGCGTGGCTTCTCTCACATCATGAATTACATTCACACATGCCTTGCTTGCTCCCCACCATTGGCCTTTGATTTGGCAGGGATGTTCCCACCAACCCAGGCACCTGCGTGGCCACTACATACAATGACCCTTATTTCAGTGTCAAACCCTTGGAATGTGAACTGCTTTGACAGTGACATTAGGTGTTTCATTTTCAGGAGGATACATTTCTCAAAGCTCTACAGGGAGGCCATGCATGAAGTGCTGAGACTTGGCGTCCTCTGCTGGGGTTGGGTTTGCTGTGTGTTGCAACCACGCCGGCCAAGTGGCTGGGAGCTGCTATTTCCTAATTGTCTCTGAAGTCCAAGAACAGAACTTGAAGATGCCTAGCAGCTTTCACTTGACTCCCCGTGGGGCACGTGGCAGCACAGGGCCTGAGCAAGGGAAGTGGACTTAGAAGAGAACAGGTCCGTCTGCATGCACAGCCTGCTTCAAGGGTGCACAGGGCAGGCATATGTCGTAAGTGTGGGTCTGTCTGTCTCTATGTCCCTCACCCCAGCTTTTTGCAAGTAGAAGCTGGGCATTCTCAGCAGATTCTCATCTTCTGCTATGGCCCCGGAGTAAATGGCATGTGTTAGTTAACTGGTCTCACAATTTACATGCTCATCATTATTCTGACAGAGAAGCACATGCCAGAGAATTTATACTCATTGTGTACTTTCTAAAGCATGTTGTGCTGGAAGGACCCATTACAAACAAAACCCATCACAAAATGATGCATAAACTGTTGAATGGATGCCATGAGAAATAGCAAAACCCCTGAAACAAGAGTCTTTGGACCTCTGTTTGCACAGGAGGAGGAACAGTCACGTTTAATCCCTCTCACTGGCCAAACTGCTCTGTGAACCACACAGACTAGAGGGCTGGAAATGGCAGCCAGTGGGTGAGAGGAAAATTTCCTGGGTGACCTCTGGTGCTGAGTGGAGCCTGTGGCCTTGGTGTCAGCGGGTGGGGGGGGGCTGTCTCAGGGCTGTGGAGCCATCAGAGCTCATGCAGAGGGGGAGGAGCAATGGGCTGGGACAGGAACTGGAGTCCAGCAGTGCACTGAGAGCCAGGGAGCTGGCCACATGGGCTGCACACGGCCTCCTCAGCTGGAGCAGACAGGCCGAGAGGCTGTTCCCACACATTACGGTTCCCAGAAGGGGGTGAGTAAAGCTCATGGGTCCAGGGAGGGTCTCAGAGCTCATTGCAGACCTGGTACGAGCCACCCCAGCTGGTCTGCATTCCAGGAGTCCCAGAGGCTTGTGGCCAGATGTCATAGTCACACTGGCTGTAAGGAACACACTTCCCTCTGCACCTCCACACCCATGAGACTCAGGCTGAAGCCCACCACCTCAGGACATAACAGGACTAGGGCTGGGGCTGGCACAGTGACATGGGAGTGTGGACAGCCACTCCCTTAACCAGCAGCAGCCACGGATGGCAGACAACATGGGGGCCAGCCTACTCCAAACACCAGCACAAAGTTTTTTTCTGGGGCATCGGGGAAGGACAGGTCAGGTGCTGACCTCCTCAGCCAAAGCAAGAGGCTTAACTCTTCTGTAAAGAAACTAAACACTTTGCTGAAGACACAGCTCGGAACTGCTTACCAGATGACCAGGAGACTCCAAGTGCCTGTTGGGTTATCGATGTCCCAAAACCAGTCTGTCCCCAAGTGCATGCCCATGTATCACCCATGATGGGTGGAGTGGCCTTGAGCAGGGAAAATGTGACACCGCAGTCATGAAAGAAACCCTAGTAGAGAGGTTGAGGTGCATTTCCAGGAGGTGGGACCAAACAACAATGGAAGAGGCAGAGGTGTGAAGCTGAAGGAAGGGAATTCTGCCTCAGCAGGAGAGTTAGTGCCTCCTGCTCAGTCCTGACCACCCTGCCCTGGGGGTTGGTGTTCCCTGGTGCCCAGGCCTCTATTCCTGCTACCAGGCTTCGGTATGTCTCCTCTCGGGATTTTAAAAGGACATTGAAGTAGAACTGATCTCAGACTTCCCAACACAGTGCAATAAAGAGAAGCCTATCTGGGAGCCAGCACTTCCCCACCTGACAGGCCCACAGGACTTTTCTGAAAAAATAACAAGCTGCACATTCTAGGTCTGGGCTGCTCCGTCTCCCACTCACGTAAATCTTTCTCAGCCTTCTCATGTAGCCCTCGAAGGGTCGCCAGAGCAGCATGCTACTTCAGAGCTGGCAACAGGAGCTCAGGTTGTGCCTTAGTTAGCTCGGGAGACGCACACGCTCTCCTTTTGGGGCTTTAACTCTCAATTTGTTACTGTAGTGCCTTTTCTCTCAGGCCTGTGGTTTGTGAGTTGAGACAGACTCGGGAATCCTTTTGGCTCTGTCTGTCTGATATGGCCTTGCTGCCTCCAAGGGGCCTCTCTTCAAAGGTGAGCGGCCAGTGGGAGCTCCGGCTGGCTTCTCCTACAGGTAGTGCTGCCTGCAGCACACGCAGGAAGCCCAGGTGCTCTGAAGAGGCCCCATCTTCTGGAGACAGAGGGCAGAGGCTCTGAGATCCTGAAAGAGGACCTGAGGGAGAGAGGACACAATGGGGGTCAATGCATCCTCCTGGCACAGCAGAGAAACCAGGGTGGAAGGAGTAGTGGTCTGGAGAACCCAGGCCTCCCGGCCATAACTCTCTGCGCTTATGCCTTTTCTGGTCTAAGTTGGGACCAGCTTGGCCCGCTCTGCCAGCTCTTAATAGCACACTCCCAGCCAGGCACGCCGTGTGGTGTGTGTGCCCCTTCAGTGTCTTTTCTGCTGCCCCCCACTGGGTCAGCATGGCCCCTCACACCGTACTTCACCTGAGGCCAGGAGCCCCGGACTGAGCTGCCCCTCTGCCCCGCTGCCCTTCCGGCAGGGTGATAAGGGAGAATCAGTCCCCAGACCCATCCCTCAGGTCAGACATGGGAACCCGGGGAGAGGCTTCTCTCTGACTTCACCCTGGAAGCTTGGTGCATTCCTCGGCTGTTCACACTTCGGTGAGAACAGGCCTGTGTGAGCGCTCGCTTGGCTTGGGGCCCTGGAACCCACCTTTCCAGGAAGAGTGAGACAGAAACCCCCGGCCCTGCCCTCTCCACATCCAGGCCTTTCTGTCTTCTCTGATGGCTTAGACAGACCAAGAGCTGTGGAATGTGATCAAATCTGTCATAGGCTTAGTCAGGGATGTGAAGTCTATGTAACACAAGCTCTGCTCTACAGGTAGCAAAAAAGATCCACTGGTTTTGGAAATTGTGAAAGCTTGCACTTCGAGGACATATTTTTGAGGCCAAACAGCCAGAGGAGCTGCAGGGTCGGGCACCAAGGGCTTTGCTGCTGCTTGGGGACCTTGACAGAGAAGTGTGTACATCCACCCCCAGCCGCCAGCCTCTGCTGCCCGCAGCTGCCAAGCTCAGAACACTGTCGGCCTTACCAAGCACTTTTCAGGTAACAGAAGGTCCACGGAAGTTTTCTCCGAAACAGATTCCTGCCTGGTGTGGAAGCATCTATTTTTACGCCTGGAAATGCTGATGATACAAGCTCACACGTGCAGAGCCGGGACTGAGAAAGCATTTTTCCACCTGTGTGGGAATCAGGGCCTCCCGACACCTGCTACATGGGAGGAGACCTTGTGCCCGGGGGTTGTGATGGCAGCCTGGAGGAGAAAAGCCAGCAAGGCTGGCCTCTGCCAAGGTCAAATGCAGGGGAGGAGCATGCAGAATGTCCCAGCCACAGAAGAGAGGAGAGACCAGTGGGGCAGGCAGGTCTCTGCCATCTGCAGGCCACATGACATGGCCAAAGCTACACAGGAAGGGATAGGGCAGGGAGCCCTGGGCCCTAGTTTCCATCCCTTGAGGCAGAAAATTCAGTTTACCTCCTGGATCTGACCCATCTGTTGCAGATCTCTGGGCAGAAGCATGATGGAGAGAGGTATTGCCATGGACTCTGGAGCTGCACGATGATGTCTGCTGGGCCCCTGCTCAGGCCCAGTGTCACAGGAAGACATTGATTCAGACATGTGGGTTCAGGGGCCAGACGAATGGGGCACATGTCCAAGACAGCTGCAGCGAGGGTGGCCAAGACTCCTGCCACTGCTGGGGGAGGCACCACACGTGGACAGGGCAGATGTGGAGGTGAACAGGGAGCAATCGGATGCATTGCTGTGTCCAGCAGAGGACCCGTGTGCACTGTCCAGACACCAATATTCACAGGCATCACCATGATGCCAGCTCTGAGAGGCTGTGTCAGGGCTGCCCAGGGGTCAGGCCTCTAGAGGCTGGAGTACACTCCTGGCAGGCTGGAGTGTATGTATCCAAGCCCCAGTGCCAGTGGCCTACAGTGCAGTGCCAATATAGGACCACTGTGCCCCACAATATAATTGTCCTGTCTCAGCTTCCTGCTGGGAGCACTGGGTGACTGACTTAGTGCTGGGCAGAGCCAAGTAGCCCTTAGGAAGCAAGCCCCTGATCGGGAAGCAATGAGTGTGTGCCCACTGTGTGAATCTCAGCCTGTGTCTCCGTGTGTCTGGAGGTCTCACCTGCTCTCTGTACAGCTCCTTTCTCATTGTGAAACTGGCTCCTGTTACATTCATGAGAGCAGCCTTGGACTTGGCCATCCCCTGATGAATGAGTAGTCCCTTCCCCAGTTATTTTCTGTTCCAGGCCAGTGATGGAGGATTGCAATGCTCACTGGATATTTCTTCCAGTGAATGACCTGATATTGGGGACAAGTGATCAGCACCTAGGTGAGAAGACAGAGCCGAGAAGGGGCAGAACTCAGGGGTCTCCAGCATCAGGGAGTGGCAGGAGCTGACCCTGATTCTGACAGTGCTCCAGGTGCAGGGAGTAGATGCGGACAGTGGACAGGATGGCAGACAAGAGAGAGCAGCAGCTCAGGGCAGCTCAGTGCAGGATGGGGCAGAGCCACCTGTGGCAGAACCACGACAGGGTCTCCTGGGAGGCCGCGCCCAGCAGTCTGTGTCTGGCCACAGTGGCTTAGACCCCAGCCCAGGAATGAGGGTGGCTGTGGTTCATGCTCTGGAAGGAACAGGTGGTGATCGAGAGCCCTCGTCCCATCCTTCTCCCTGCTGCAGCGCCTCTTATGGGGTGGAGCCTTTGTATCTGGCCCAGCAACTACACTGCAAAAGCATCCAGAAGGCAACAGAATGATGAAAAACCCAAGACTGTGGGGGCTCTGGAAGCAGAAGGAAATCATAGGAGATCACAGCTAGCAGACCCAAGAGGAGCCATTCTGGCTGGCCCGACCAGCCTCATATCCAGGGCTCTGTCCCAGCTCAGGCACCCGGGCCTAGCGACCTGCAAGAGACAGAGAGAAAACTCACAAATATAGTCAGGCTCAAAAGTGAATACTGAAACACTTTCAAACTACCAGAGTTCACCAGAGCCAGAAGCATCGCAGTGTCGTCATGGATAATCGCAACCTGTCACCTTTCTCTGCACTTTTGCCTGCATAAATTCTGACGGTCTCCTCCCATCATTCTATAACATTATTTTCTATAAGGAGAATATAGAAATAATTCCATCTTCTCCAAAATTACTTTTTTTTTTTTTTTGAAGCAGGGTCTCGCTTTGTAGTTCAGGCTGGCACTGAGCTCACTATGTAGCCCAGGCAAGCTTCGAACTCAGCAATCCTCCTGTCTCTGCTTCCCAAGTGCTGGGATTACAGGCATGAGCTACCATGCCCGGCACTGTGGTATGCGGTATTGATTGTTGGTGGGCGTGAGTCTCCATGCCCAGCATCATATGTGGTTACCAGAGATCAAACTCAGGACCTTGTGCTTGCAAGGCAGGCACCAGAACCACTGAGCTAACCCTCCAGCCCCAGAATGGCTTTTTAAAAAATTGTTGCAGGTTTAGAGAAGTTCATTTTAATTTAGCAACTTGTAATTGGGAAACATGGGAAATGTTAAGATTGTTGTCAAATTCAGAAAAATCTCTCCTATTTGTCTCCCATGTGTACAGTGAAATGTCAGTGTGTCTCGCATTTTCTAGGGCAGAGACTATGCACAACTGACAGTACCCTGCACCTATTGCATCAGGCTGAACAGACTTGGGGGTGGAGCAAAAACTACAAGTATTCCTAGAAGGGATGCTTGCCTCAGTGGTACAAGATCCGGGTGATACACATCATGGGCCATGGGGGTGGTACAGTCATGCCTACCCACCTCTTCACGGGCAGGTGGATGTCAGCGTCATTGGTATTGTCACCTCTAGCTGTTGTCACCCTGATGTGGTCCTTCCCGGGTTAGGGTTTAATTCTTCGTGTCACTCATGTACAGGTGGGGCTTTAGGGAGATGACTGGTCCCAGGCCTGGGATACTCATGGTGGACTAGACGACTGAAGAGTGTGTGGTTAAATAAGACATTGGGAGGGTAGCCCAATGGGAGGAGGTGGCACCAGGCATGACCTGGGCTGACCTTCCTCCTACCTTGATCTCTCTCTCTCTCTGTGTCCTGTCTGCCATGCCATGAGTGGCTCCCCTCTAGCATGGCCCTCCGCCATGCCACCCTGCCTTGAGCCAGGGACTAATGACTAAAACCTCTACAAACTGTGAGTCAAAACACACCTCTCCTGCTTTGAGTCCTGGGCTTTGAGTTTCATGTCCCAGGGACAAGGAAAGTGGCTAAGAAGCCCCACATCTGGAAGTGTCTACAGCCATGTGTGTCGGGGAGCCCCCTGAAGTCCCCTACTGGAGAAGCTTGGCCTTTGCTCTGACAGCCCTATTTGCACATAAATGCAGGCTTCAAGTGGCGCATGACACAATGCCCAGGACTAATGAAGGTTGAAACCACTAGGCTTCGTCTTCCCCGGGCACTGGGTTCAAGGGTGTCCTGCAGACCCAGCCACACCTTACTCTGGACCTGCAGGCTCAAGGCCTTCGCTTCACCCAACACTTGTACTTGGTGCTCATAGGGCTCCAACCCTGGTGGCTCTGGCGGAAAAGGCCAAAGTGCTTTAGTGGCAGAGGGTCAGCAAACTGGACCACAGAGAGAGGTGTATGGAGCAGGCCACAACTGGCCAGGTGGGCTTCGGGAGGCTGCACTGCTGGGGACATGGCTACCCCAGCATGGATGCAGCTTGGGATAGGGCAGCTGAGGATCTCTGAGCTCAGAAGAAGGCAACTAAATGGGGCAAATTGAGGAACTCGGGGCCCTGGCTGAGGTGGTCCCAGGAACAGCGCACATAAGAAGTGTCCAAACCATGTAACACCAGCAGCGAGAGCATGGTTCTTCTGCCCAGGTGAGGCCTGACCTTGCAGTACCCAGGGATCTGATCAAGGCTGTGGAGCAGGTCTGAAAGGCACCCACTCCTCAGCAGCGATGTTTCTAATTTTAGGCACAGATCGTCATGGCAACAGATGTGAGGGATTTTTTTTTTTTTTTTACTGTTGTTAAATATAGCAGCTATTTCATTTCTCCTGCCCCATGGACAGGAATGAGGTTTTGCCTGGAGACTCCCAGGACTCTATGTGCAAGTGATGAGTGGAGGGGCCCTCATCACACCACACAGTGTGCCTTGGGAAGCCAGCCTGACGTGGTGCAGCAATCCTGCTGCCTGCAAGCTGGAGAGCGCCTCGCCACGCATAGGCCCTGCCCGGGGACCTGGCCTTCATCTGGCTCCTCTGTTCTTGGGCACTTTATGTTGTCCAGGTCTCTGTCCACAGGATGGGAGGAGTGTCAGCTCTGTCTCCTGGCCCTATGCAGCCCCCACACCAGTGACTTCTGCCAGCTGCGCAAGAAACACGCTGTGGCCAGGAACACAGCCCATGCTTCTTCTCACTGTGTGACTCCCTGCAGAGCAGCCTGTGCCCTGGGAACCACTGACTGAGGCTTGGGCCTGCTGTCCTGGCAGGGGGACCTCGTGAAAAACCCCTCCCAGAAACATCCCCAGGGATCCGAGGCCCCTGTGTGCCCATGAACACCCTATTTCAATTCCTTTATCTGTTCTGCACAGCTGCTTTATAAGAAACGATCACAACTCAACTTTTTTTTTTTTTTTTTTTTTGAGACAGGGTCTCTCTTTGTAGTTCAGGCTGGCCCTGAGCTCACTATGTATCCCAGGCAAGCCGCCGTGAACTCAGCAATCCTCCTGTCTCTGCCTCCCGAGTGCTGGGATTACAGGCGTGAGCCACCACGCCCGGCACTGTGGTAAGTGCTATTGATTGTTGGTGGGCGTGAGTCACCATGCCCAGTATTGTATGTGGTTACTGGGATCGAACTCAGGACCTTGCACTTGTGAGGCAGGCGCCGGAACCACTGAGCTAAATCTCTGGCCCACAACTCAACTTTTGAAAAGACGGAACCAGAATGTGGTGGTGTGTCCTTGGAATCTCAGCACTCTAGGAGCTGAGGCAGGAGACTACATTTGAGCCTATCCTGGGGAACTCAGCAACTTAGCAAAATAAAAACAAAATAGGGGCTGAAGATTTAGTTCAGTGGTTCCAGCACCCACCTAGCATGGTCCCTGGATAGTTCAGGTAACTATATCCACCAATACTAGGCTTGGTGACTCACGCCCACCAGCGATCAGTGCCACATACCACAGTGCTGGGGTAGTGGCTCACACCTGTAATTACAGCACTTGGGAGACAGAGGCAGGAGGATTGCTGAGTTCAAGGACTACATAGTGAGCTCAGGGCCAGCCTGAACTACAGAGTGAGACCATCTCTAACGAAATAAATAAAATCAGTCTAGGATTGCTGCTCAGTGCCGAGGCCGTGGCTCAGTCCCCTGTGTCTCCAATAGAAAAATGGGCAAAGGTGGTTATGGAAAATGGAAAACCTCTTGAATCAAAAGCAGAGAACTGCTGTGCTTTTGTTCTAAATAAGAGTTGATTCCTGACAAGCATGGTAAGAACATGGGGGTCCCCCAGGTTCACACCCCTTGGAGCCATGAATAATGGACCCCAGGAAGCTCTGTCCACGTTCTTACCCTGGGTTCCATGAAGGTGACTGGGGAACCCTGTGCAGATGGAATTTGGTAAAGGACCAGAGATGAAACCATACGCTAGGACAGCTTGAGGCCCAGGGACAGTGTCACTGCAATACTGTAATAGAAAGGCAGGAGCCTACTGGTGGCTGGCTTGTGTCCCCTGAAATATATTGAGGTTCCATCACCAGTAGCTGTGAAGGTGACTATATTTAGAAGCAGGGTCTTTGCAAATTGAGGTCCTCAGAGTGGCCCTGATCTAGGAGGACTCTGTCTTTATGGAAAGGGAATTATGGTTACACAGACAGACAGACAGACACAGAGAGCACCACATACAGATGAAAGCAGTGACTGGAGAGATGACTCAGCCAGGAACACCTGGCGCTCCAGAAACAGGCCTGGAGCAGATGCTCCCATCCTGCCCCAGTGGAACCAACCTGACCACTCCCGGTAGCCAATTTGCAGGCTCCAGAGCTGTGAGGTAATCTCACCTTCCTGCTGCTCTATCACCCCGCCTCGGACAGCAAGGTGGCCCAGTCATCTAATGAGACACAGTGGGACTTCTGGCTCTTCCCAAAGTCAAAATGACCACTGAGGTCAACATCCTAAATCCATTCAGAACTTCACAAGACTGTCAGTACAGAGTGACTAGAGACACTCAGGAAAGAGATTCCAAGCAGCTCCAGAAAGATGAGGTAAGTGTGTTCAACAGCGGAAGTACTTCGAGGGGAGCTAGAGGCAACGTAACGTGTCTTTTACAGTGATAATTTTAACCGCCCACACATTCCATGGACTCTTAGATCATTCTGGCTGTAGACTGTGCTCTGCGGCTCTGCCCACTAATGCCGTTCAGTGCCTGCTGCTCAATGGCCTCGCAGAACCCGCCCACAGTGGAGCTCCAGCTGTGGGCCTGGCACTGGTCTGCTTCCTCTCACACTGCACGACAATGTCCCCTGAATAAGAGCGGCACCAGGACAAAGCACAGTCAGAGGCGCAGCCTCCGGCTCCGCCTGGTCCCCAGCCCCTCTCCCCCAGCTGCTCCTGCCCTCTAGACTCTCTTCAGGCAGCACAGATCTGATGTGGTGGCGGCAGGCTGCTGCTCTCTGGCCCATATCCCTGGTGGTGAGCCCTGGAGCCACAGTGATCACAGACACGTGTCTGCCCCTGCCCTGGCATTCTTCTCAGCCTCAGAGGTGCAGCGCCCTGGGTCCCAGTACCTGGTTCTGGGAACCGGCAGTGGCAGTTCCCAAGTGGCCATGCACCCGGCATGGTGGTCAGCTCCTCCGGCAGGTTTATCACTGGCCTGGGCCTCAGCTTCTTCCTCTAAGACCTGTCCTGCACTATCGTGGGGAGGATTTCTAGGATCATGGCGAAGTGCACTCATCTCCCTGTGAGGACACCTCCTGACTGCAGAAGCGGTCCAGAGGAAGCCTAGCCAGGCCCCGGAATACAAGGACCAGCTTACTGGCCCTGAAATGGAGCCAGAGAGTCCTCCCAGGAGGGAAGGTGGGCCCCCACTCCCCTGGGATCCCTGCACATAGGCTCTGAGGGCTGCGATGGCCCGTGGCCCTGTGGAAGGGAGCAGACCCTCAGGAGAAGGACTGTGAGAGGGGCCCTGGGAAGGGAACCTGTGCGGGAGGATCACGGGGCAAAGGGCACAGCCAGGCCAGGCTCCAAGGCCCAAGGGATGGATGGCCGTGTTCTGTACCACAGAATGTAGATATTGCGGAAAGAGGGAAGGAGACTGAGAGAAGCTGCTGGACCCAGGGGACCCAGGATGGGCAGGAGAAGAGGAGGCTTGAGGGGGTTGGCACCAAGTCTCCTGCAGCCTCCCCAGCTCCCTCCACCCCACTTGCCTTTGAGATCCAGAGGCCCTGGCCCCTCAGCCGTCCCCACTTCCTACCTGGATCTGTATGTATGCAAGCCATCCCAAGCACCCAGAGGAGGGACAGACTACAAGCTGTGGGTGGCCATGGTGTCTGCAGAATGCTGGGTCCTCTTCCCAGCTCTGCATTCATGCACAGCTGCTGCCCGACAGTCACAGAACAGACAGGCCCCTGCCGTGTGCTCAGAGCAGTGGTGGGAGGCCTGGTCTGAGGGCTTTCTAAGCAGGGAAGCAGCTCAGGGCAGTGAGAGCTCACAGTGCGGCTCCCTGGAGTGCACCTGACCAACTGCACAGGGCTGGCTGTCCAGGGCTGGGAGCAGCTCCGGGCATCATTAGCAGGCAGAAGGCTCAGCAGCCCTGCCAAGTGCAGGTAAGATGCAGTGAACACCCAGCCCGCCCAATCCAGAGCCAACTGTGTGGAGGGGCAGCATCCTCCCTGCAGACACTAGCGCTGGTGGCATCTTCTGTTGCCTACTGGGAAGAGAGCTAGTACCCTGCTGTTGGTAAATGGAGGCCAAGGGAAGACCTGAATAAACCACTCTCAGTTACTTGTTTCTGATGTGTTTTAAAGCTCCAGCCTCAGAGGTAAAGGCGATACCTGTGATGTGATGGCTGACCACACCTGACCACTGGTTACCCCTAACTTCTGACAGCTCCCGCTGGCCTGGCTTATGCTTGGTCCCTGTGAGTCTTGCAAAACACAGCATCTCAGCAACACCTGGGCGATGGGCAGACAGCCTGTGCTATGTTGTGTCTGGTCCCAGGAAAGTACTGGGCCATGAAAGGAGCCCATCCTAGAACCTCCCTCCTGTGGGCCAGAGCGAGAGCAGAGCATGGGGAGGCAGCCAGTGAAGTGAGGACTGCAGGACTCTGTTCAGAGTCCATCCTCGCGGGGATGGTGGACTCCTGCCCAGGGCTGTCAAGGGCTTGCTGGCCCATGCTGTCACTGCAGGAAGTGGGCCAGGGACTCTTTCCCACCAGGCACCTCTGTTGGGGAGGCTGTCTGGCAGGGGCACTAGCAGCCCTGACATGGCGAAATGGGCCAGAGGCTCCCATTCTGCACCCCAGAGGCCAGAAAGTCAGATCGAAGAGGTCTGGGCACCCGCCGCATGTCTACAACACTTAACTGCAAGATGGAGCAGATCATCCCTGCTGTGTCCCCCATAATGTCCATGACCTCTGGCACATGTTCCTCTACCATGAGCACAGCTTCCTGCCCATTGGCAGAGCCCAGCAGCCATGCTGTCTGTTCCTCTCCAGACCCATCCACCCACACCCAGGGCCTGTGCCAATGCCTCTCAGCACCCAGGCAGGAGCCGCTCCATGGTGGGTGATGGAGGAGCAGAGACATAGCTCAGTTCTGCCCTCAGCAGGAGGCACACTGCAGCTGGAGGGTGCTGGGGACTGTCGTTTCTCCATGCGTTTTCAGGTAACTGGAAACCTTGGGGGCAGTTCATTTGGCACCCAGCTGCCCATGTTCTGCTGTACCACCTGTCGGTGCCAGGGTCACCTCCAGCCACTCATCATCGGCTCAGTTTGGTGCAGCTCAAAATGACACATGTGGTGCCTGCATCCCCGGCTTTGTATGATGACCATGTCACCTGGAGTCTCCCCCATGCTGTCAGCAGGCAAGCTTCCTTCTCCCTCATCAGCCCATCCGAGTGCGTCTGTCTCCTCACAGGGCCAGCCCTGGGTGTGACTCCGTGCTGGGCTGTCCCCAGGGTGCTTCTCCCCCCTGTGCTGCTGGGTCTGGTTGAGGTTTGCTTCTCTTCTAGCTCCTCACGGTGGAGAGAAGGGTTATTGATTTGAGATCATTCTTCTTTTGCAACCTGGGCATTTACGGCTAGAACCCTCCTTTGCAGCTTCCTGTAAGTGCATCCTCTGATGGGTTCCCGCAACCCCCGCTCGCCCAGCACGACCCATGACCACACGGAGCAGCCCACAACAACACCTCCTCTTGGTCCCTGCAGAGCCCAGCTTCGCCACACCCCAAGAGCAGCCCTCCACTGGCTTTCTCCCAGGGGAGCAGTCCATACCCAGGGACCCTGGGGCAGCACACCTGTGTTCTCTTGGTAGGTTCTGCTCAGTCAGCCTCCACATTGTGCGGGCACCAGGGTTCCCTGTCTCAGAGTAGCTCCCCACTGCAGGGTATGAGCAGAACACCTGTTGACCTTGGCGGTGACCAGAGTTTGGCTTTTATGAGCATGATTTCTAGAACATTCTCACCAGCTTCTTGGGTGGGGAGCAGTAGCTCTAAGACAATCATAGTTGACAACAGAGGCTAATGTGATGCTGTTTGGAGTTGTGTCATCTTGTTCCTGGTTTCTTCGGCTCCAGTTCCTGAGGTATCAGCGAGAAATCGCTGTGGGAATAATCAGAAAACACAGGACTCTGGGAAACATTTCCCTCGGCTGACCTGGCTCCTGCACTAGGTCAAGATGGAGGACATGCTGTGCTCGGGTCTGGGGTCCCAGGACTCTGCATTGTCTGAGGTCCTAGCTGACACTTCTGTGGACTTGGTGCTAGAATCGACACAGCCTTTCTGAGCTGCTGGAGGCAGCTTCCATGCACCTTTCAGGGACATATGGCTCTTTGTCTTAGGAAATAACTTTGATGGACCTTTTACTTATCCAAAGGAAAAGCAAATATTATATTCTGCAGCAGAAAGTTCTAGTCAGCGAGGCGCTAAATTGCTCTGCATAACGAGACAAGCTCTGTCTCCCTTGGGTGGAGCCGCATCTTTGTTGATTATGTTTCCTGTAGGAAATTTCTCCTAACCATGGATTTAATCTAGCTGTTCCTAGAGGTGGCTGTTTATTTATGGAAGATGTGAGGCAACAGTGCATGTGTGTTTGCACTTGTGAGTGTGTGATGTGTGTGAGCAGTTGAGTATGGAAAGCCCAGAGTGCATGTGTGAGATCATACAGGTGTGAGATGTGTGTGTGAATGTAACACAAGAGTGGCAGGGTGTATGCATCCAGGGGATGTATATGAGAATGAGTATATGAGAATGTAAATTTGCATGTATGTGTCTGCATGCATGGCCATGTGTGAAAGTGTGCATCTATTGTGTGTGCCTGTGCCTATCAGTGAGCTTAAAGAGGTCCATATTCATGTGTGTGATGTGTGCATGTGAGCATGCACAAAAGGTTTGTGTGTATTGTGTGATATGTGTGTGTATGAAAGGATCCATATGGATGTGCATAATATATTCATGCATGAGAGTGTGCACACATGAGACTGCACATGTGTAAGAATGTGAGATGCATGTGTGCACATCTGTATGTGCACCAGTATGCATGAGTGTGTGTGTTCTGCTATATGCAGGGGAGGGCAGGCTGCAGCCCTTCCAGCAGAAAGCCCTGGGGGTTGCAGAGTGACTGCTCTCCCCCAGCACTGCCCTGCACCCCTCCTCTGGTCCCCCATTTGCCTGTGGCCCATCCCAGGGAGAGCCCTGGGCAAAGTCAGTCTCTTGGAGTGGAGGGTCTCTTTCCAGTCAATTTTCCCACATTCCAATCATCTTGGAAAGGTAAGATCCAGGACAGAGTCCCTGAGTCGGGCTTCTTTTAGATGCATGTGCATTCTTTGGGGAGAGACGGGCTGCAGGCCGGGACCAAGCAGAGGCCCCCGAGGGCTGGAGCATCAGGGCCTCCTCTTCTCCTCTGCACTGAGGGCTGATGAGGCCACCTAGCCTTCACTGCCTTGGGACTAGGAGGGTCTGGCTCTGTCACTAGCAGGAGACTGACCACCTCAGAGCTCACAAAACTTCTGGGCAGGACTAGACTCCACGAGCACCCCCAGAATTCCAGGGGACAGGCCAACCACCTGGGAGGACAGACTCCCTAAGTCCTACAGTGGCTGTGCACACTCCTGTGGTCAGTGTCTGCAGACGTCCCTGCCTGGGGACCCTCAACAAGGCCATGGCAGCCCTGCTTCTGCAGGGAATGGTCCATAAACAGACAAGGCGGAGCAGTGTGACGCCGAGGGACACAGGCAGCCTTCACGGGGCTCCCTGAGGGGCGAGACCAGAGCCCTGGACTCATGGCAGGAAAGGTGAGTAAACCCAGCAGGAAGGGACCGACCCTCTCCCCTCTGATTCTCTCCCACCCTGGTGCCCTCTGCGCTGGTGAGGGCAGCAGGAAGAGGCTGGGGGCTGGCCCCAGTGCTCAGCGCTGCAGGAAGACAGCCTGAGAAGTGTAGGACATTTCTAAGAGAGGTAGGGGCAAGGGGCCCCCACCACTGCTGCAGCCAGAGGAGAAGGTGCCTGCTGCATGCAAGGCTGTTTTTCCAGACAGTCTGGGGTGAAACTGGGGGATTCAGAGTGTCCTTGGGTTGGCTTCCTCCATGTCTGCTTTTCAGACCTAGAGGGCCACATGCACCTGGCCCAGATGATATTACGACTTGTGCCTTTGAAGACAAGGTGTGTTGAAGCTTGTGGGCATCAGTTTGTAGCACTCTGGGGGAGTAGATCCCACAGGGTCAGCCTCCTCTGGGGAGGTGCAGTTTCCAGGTCCTAGCACGAGGGGGCGCAATGACCCCAAATGAAAGGTGGGCTAGGAGAGATTCCCCTGAGAATTCTGAGTCCCTCTTGGGAACTCTCCAGCCAGACCCAGGCCGCCTCCAGATGGGCATTAGAGGCTGCAGTGCGCTCACCATGTCTCTATGGTGTTCACAGTTGTCCCTGCCTGGGCACCTAACCAGGGAAGCAGAACCGACACAGGCCAGCCCGTGCCTCCTGGTTTCCCAGCATGCCCACTGAGAACCAGGCAGCAGTCCAGGGACAAGAGCCTGCTGACCACGGGGTTCAGCCATCTCTGGGCCTGGGATGCACTCTGACCCTCCGCTCCAGGCCTCCTCCTGCCAGGATGTCTGCAGGTGCTCATTTGCACCAAGTCACAGCCCAAGGCTGACCTGGAGCCTCAGCGCCAAGGGACACAGGCTGGAGGAAGTGCACGGTGTCCCCAGCCTGGGCCCTGTGGGGAGGTGCATCCTGCCTGGAGCGGTCCACCACAGGCTAGAAGCAGGTGCCCTTCCAGCCTGTACCTGCCAGCGATGTCCCCAAGGTCAAGGGGAAATGCTGTGGACCGTGCTCCCCTGAGTACCCTGTTCAGCAGGCTCTGCTGTTGGGGATGGTGACCCCGATGAGGACCAGCTGTCCCCAGGGTCGGGTGGGCTTCTGATGCCTCTGCCCACAGGCCTGTGGGTAATGTGAGCTCGCAGGCCTCGGGACCCACCCCTCTCCCCTACCGAGCTCAGCCCTGCCCCTGCCCCGAGATTTTACTGCACTGTTCTTGAAGATGTGTTTTCTTTATTGAAGGAGGCATGCAGCCAGAGGAGCAGCTCTCCAGCTCTGCCTGCTTGGCAGGAAGGGGGCCATCAGTCAGCTGCAGGCTCTGCTCACAGGGGACCCAGGTTTGGGGCCAGTGCTGGCTCTTCCAGGGCTCATGTCCGGTGCCCTTGTCCTGGCCAGGGGCTGCGTGAGTTCCAGCCTGCAGCTTGAGACGCCTCCTTGGTTAGCAGCAACAGCTCCAGCCACGTTACCAAGGACCTTGCAGAACCAGTGCCCAGGACCAGAGCTCTGCAGCTGGGGTCTGGCCTGTGTGAGCACCTCCAGGTCCCTGGAGTGCTCGGGCTGGGACAGGCTGAGGGGGTCTCAGGAGCCCCAACACCCTCTCAGGAGAGTTAGCTCCCTCTCAGCCTCAGCTTCCTCATCTGCACAGTGGGCCACATGGCACATCTCTGTAGGAAGCTATAAGGCTGGGGTGTGGTAGGACCCCAGCTGCACCCCTTCATCTCCCTGCTTTTCTACACAGTCACAGCAGCTCAGCACCACATCACCAACGACTGGCTCACATAGCCTTCTGCTCTCTTTGTGCTCCGCGCCTGGCCCAGGCTTCCTACCAAAGGCGCTGGTGACCTGGGGCCACCACAGGCTCAGGTGCTCTGCTCCTGCGTCCTTGCACCCCAGCAGGGCAGACAGCGAGATCAGACTCACCCAAGGCCAACAGGGGCATCTGGTTACTTAGGCAATCAGCCATCCTCCCTGAACGATAACCTGGCCAAGAAGGGCTGGGGATCATGGGAGAAAACAAGGATCCTGGAGCCTTCATGGGAGTAACCCTGACCTGGCCCCCAAGGCTGCTTAGCAACAAAGCCCCGATCCACAAGCCCTGCCACTTCTGTCACCTCCTTTGTGAGCTGGAGATGAGATTCCCCATAGCTGCACATCTGGCTTTTGCCCTGAGATGCCCCAGTCATGTCGACCATGGCCACCCGTGCTGCAGAGAGGACTGGGTGGCTTGCCCTCCTGGAGGACTGAGAGGTAAGCCTTGAGTCCCTGCCCAGTCATGTGGGGGTGCAGCAGAATAGATGGAGGCCCATATGCATGGACGTGGGGTGCAGTGATGCCAGTGCCACCCACTCTGGGCACCCCCTGGTGGGTCAGATGCCAGTGGCAGGAGCACTGCACCCTGGGCTCTCAGTGGCCCTGAACACATGCCCCACACCCCTGTTCTGAAGCCTGCAGTGGGTGCAGGGTCCTTCCTTGCTCTTGTCCCACCTGGAGCTGTGCCCACATGGAGGAGGGTGCTCTCCATAAGTGTGTTCCCTGCTCGGGAGCAGGCAGGTGCAAGCTGGGCATCACCTCCTGCCAACACCATGGTGCTTGGGTGCCAGAGTACTCTGTTTCCCAGCGTGTGTATACCTGCCCTGCACACCTGGGTGCCCACCTGGCATTTGGTAGGAGGGTGGCAGGGTCCAGTAGGTGAGGTAAGGCCAAGCCCTCCAGGTTTTATGGGGGTCTGCCATTTCTGCCTTGGACCCATGCTGGCTGGCCCCACGTGGGCTCAGCTGTGCCCTGGCTTGCATGGCATGCACAGGAGGCGGAGTGGATGGCACAGCCTTGGCTAGTGGTTCGCTGCACACAAGAACTGATCATCTAGCTAGGGCTGGTGGAGAAGGCCAGCTCTAGCTTGCCCCCTGCAGGAGCATGGGGCATCCGGTACAGACTGGTGCGGGTGCCAGGGAACAGAGCAAGCCCTTGATCTCTATCGTACCCCATGCCTCCGGTCCCCATTCTCTGGCCATCTGTGTTGCACGGCCAGTTTCCCAAGGGTCCCTGTACTCGAGGGTTCAGTCCCATAGGTGCAGAGCCTGACTGAGCCCTCTGGGAGACCCGGCCTGCCTTCCCCAGGGGTCTCACACCAGCCAGTCCCAGACAAACCTGTCTGTCCCCGGAGCGGGCCAGGTGCTCTCTACGGCCCTTAGCCCAGGACATGTTGCTTCTCACAGATCCCAGGAGGGGCCCCACCCAGATTCCAACACGGACCCCCCGGGGTATGTCCTGCAGACAGCGGCACACTCTTCAAAGGGGCTGGCTGTGAGTGTGGCCAGGGTGGCTCCAGGGCCCATGGCATCATTCCGTGTCCCACCAGCCAGCAGGGCAAGTATGAAGGACAGCAGTGACCTCCACAAGGGCTCTAGCTCCAGAAAACTCCTACCGCTGAGTTGAAGACAGTAATGAGCTGAGCTTCTACTGGCTCCTTCCAGCCATTCCCCTAGGGCAAACACCTGCAGGGCCTGCCTGGCTCCCTGGGAGGAGGTTCGAGGCCACACTGGGTCCTTGGTCTGCAGGCTCAGCCTCACTGGGTTCACTCTGCCTGAGGAAATGCTGGCACACACCATGTAGGCAGCAGGAGCATGTGTACATCCTGACCTCTGGCTGCCATTGGTCAGGAGCAGCTGGTGTGGAGAGCTGTGGCTACCCAGCCCCACATGGCCAGCGCAGCAGTAAGGAGCCCCCTAAGAGGTCACAGCTAGGCCCATGAGGCTGCTGACACCACTCCATGGACTCCAGGGACACACACACTCACACCTGACAGCACAGCTGCCCAGGTGGCTAGGGCAGGAGACCCAACTCTATCTGAGCACTGATCCGGGATGCACCTATCGTTTCTGAGTCTGGGAACACCTAGAACCTGGCCCTGGTGATGTGTTGTATTCTCTGCCACCTCTGTGTCTCCAGAAGTCTCTACCACCATATCAGAGAGCAGGGAATTTCCTGAAAGGTGCCTAGGACAGGTGACAGACAGGCTCCGGGATACAGGCCTGCTTTTCATGCACTCTGTCCCACCCCAGCCTGTGCCTAGGTCTTTCAGCCAGCTTGGGGTACAACCTTCAGAGGGAGCAGGAAGACTGGGCCACCATGGGCACAGACAGGTGCCAACACCCCTCTCTGTGCCAACACTGGACCCATAGGCCAGGGATTAAGCCCTTCTTCTCTGCTCTGCTGATGGATTGCACACTTGCAGTGTGGCACTGCTATGCAGCTGCATACCCCTCCTGCCACCCTCTTGTTCCCGCAGCACAGACTGGCATGAAGACCTCCCATATCCACCTAAGTTCTGTCCTGTGTCCAGTACCCCTAGCTGCCCATCCCATCCTGTGGGACTGTCAGGAGCCATTCTACATAATCTTGGAGAAAATCATTTCATAATTAAATTATAATCAGGGTTGTACAAGGCCTCGTCTTCTGGCCTGCCGAAACATAACTCTATTTTGCCTCCACTCACAGCTGAGGCCTGAGTGGCCCTGTGAAGCTATGATGCTCAAGGGCAATGTCACATCATCTAAAGACATCCTAGTTTGTTGAGAAGTCTCTCACCTGGGAAGGGACAAACTGCTTATCAGCCTAACTCACCCGCACCTGCTGCTGTGGGCCAGTTTTGCTCACTGCACTGTCCTGATCAGCGTGAGCTCCCCATCGATCTAAGATCCTCCTCCTCATAGCATCACTGCTGCCTGCCAAGTCACCGGTGCTCCCTGTGAACTAGCCAATAAACAACAGCCAACTCGGACTGCCTTCATCTCTGGCTGCTCTGCGACACTGACCACCTTCCCCACACTTGAAATTATACAAGTTTCTGTTGTCTTTTCCCCTTTAGCTCCATGCAGGCAGTCAGAAGACTGATCGACCTCTGTCTGATAAGGGAGGACTCCAATGTCCCTCTGCCCCACCCTACAAAGTCCTGCCTGTCCCATGTGCAGGAGCAGCGCAAGAGCCAGAGGTGCAGGATCTCATCCAGTCTCCTACCTCCATGGTAGGTTGGACTAGGTTCACATTCAGCGCCTTGAGGGACGTTCTCTGTGGACGCTGAGGAGGACATGGTTGTCACACTGTGTAGCCCGGGTACAGCTTATGGTCACGCAGACAAGAAGTCCAGTGACATATGAGGGGAAGTTGGAAGTGGGCACCTGTCCTGGACCTGACTTAGAGAGAAGGAACCTGGTAACCTTCAAGGGGCCGTGCCAGCCTGGGAAGAGAGGCAGGCATGCCGAATGTGAGCTCACAGAGGCCTGGCGTTCCTGGAGCCTCAAAGCTTGGCTGCACCCTTGGGCTGCCCAGTGGAAGGGCAGGTGCTGTGACCAGGTGTGGGCCTGGGCACCCTGGGTGAGGTAGAGCTAGAACAGGCAGCTGGATGAGGCCAAGGACAATTCCAGCAGGAGGCAGCTCTGAGAAATCACAGCCTCCATGTCTAGGAGCTGAGAACAGAGCACCTGGCTCTGGAGGGGACAGGGTAGCACCTGGCACCACCCAGTCTCATACTGGGCCTTGGGCTGTGCCAGTGTCCCCAGGCTGTCGCTGGGGAGGAAAGGGCTCTCAGAGGGGTGTACGCACCAAGAATGCTGCTCCCTCTCTTGTCTGCACCGTCCTCGCCACCCACAGCTTGCCCTTCCTACCTGCTGGGCCAGGTGCTCCTCTATGCGCCCATCTCTGACAACCAAAGTGCTCGGGCAGGCTGGGAGGCCATGCTCCCTAGCCACCGCTCTCTCACTAGAGTTAGGGCAGCTGTCGGCGGCCCCCTCAGCTCAAGCAGTCTCCCCATATCCTCCCCAGGCGCTACCACACTGTGGGTGGCCTTGCCTAGGAAAGGTCCCCCTGCGGCTCCTTGGGGTCAGATTTCCTCTCCCAGAGTCCTGGGTTGGGCCAGGGCCAGGGCAGAGGTCCAACCTGCATGCCATGGCTCCCTCGGGAGGTGCTGGCCCCGTGAGACCTGAGCTTGGGTTTCTGCGGTTTCACGGCTGGCTCCAGCCTGGAACCACTTGAAAGGCCTTGGGTGGGAAGGGCAAGGAGGAGATGCGTGTCGCGGTGGCGCCACCAAGCTTGACTGCTGCAGAGGCCACGGCCCAAGAGCACCAAGGGCCAGGCTGTAAGCAGGCGCTGGCCGCTTTGCCTTCTACTTTCTCTCGTGCCCCATGCTGCCCATCAGAAGTGTCCGTGCTCCAGCCCAACGTGAGGACACACAGCCTCTGCTCTGTTTGCTTTTCCTGATGAGCACACCCCTCAGGTGCCCACGGGCTTGGCACTGCCAGGTCCTTTGTTCCACGTGTCTAGGGGACCCCCTTGAGGTGGCCGCTGTCATCTCACTCCTGAAGGCTGCTGGCTGGCCACCTCACATCCCTGCTCCGAGGCCATTGCATTCTGCTAGCCAGTCTTTCCCGTGTCCACCTGAGGTGACTCCGCCACAGAGGCCTGAGCTTGCCCGTGCCTTTGTCCTAGGCAGAGCTGAACTCCGAGGAGGACGGTCCAGCACGGAAACCTCTGCCCCACCTAGGACTCCATCTGCTTAGCTCCAGTGAACACTTTTCCTCCCCTCCTCAGGCTTTCAGGCGTGCCTGGGAACCAGGGTGGAGAGTTCATAGTGTTACCTTGTTGGTTAGGCATCGCTCAGCAGTCTGTACTGTGTGTTGTGGACTTGGCTTCAGGGCTAGGAGGATCCCACCACCCCGCCCTGCTGTTCACACTGTGTGACCTCAGCCTCCCACCAGCAGCTTGAGCCTCCTCCACACCCCATTGTTAAATCAGATGGAAAACAACGCTCGCTCGTCAACTGGAAAGGCCATTGTTCCTGCCACAACAGCTCCTGGCCTGGCCCCAGAACCCTGCTGCTTGGCAGTCTACCTGGTGAGACAGCCCAGGCCCTGGCTCCTGGCCCCCTAAACCCTTGAGTTCCTGGGGTCACAACCATTAGGCTGTCCACCTGGACGGTCAACTGAAGCATATGCCTTAGAGACCCCCAGGCAGCCTCATAGAGCCAGCAAAATGAGCCTGGTGGTCCGCAGCTGCCCATCAGCCAGGCCTGGCTGGAGGAAAATGGAACTGACCAAGGTCTGTGGTTACTCACCTGTGGCCGACTCTCCAGTGAGGCCCAGTCCAGTTTCCTTAAGTGGTGTGGATACCACTGCCCCGCCCCCACCATGTCCCCAAGGGTGTGCTGGCTAGTTAAAGAAATCAGGTGTACAGAACTGTGCTGCAGCATCCCAGTCCTGCTGGGTCAATGACTACAGCCACTGTCATTCCAAATACTGATCAAAAGTTTGAGTTTGGGCCAGAGATTTAGCTCAGTGTTTCCAGCGCCTGCCTTGCAAGCTCAAGGTCCTCAGTTCTATCCCAGTAACCACATACAATTCTGGGTGTGGTGACTCATGCCCACCAGCAATCAATACCACATGCCACAGTGCCAGGCGTGGTGGCTCACACCTGTAATCCCAGCACTAGGGAGGCAGAGGCAGGAGGATTGCTAACTTCCAGGCTTGCCTGGGCTACATAGTGAGCTCTGGGTCAGCCTGAACTACAAAGCGAGACCCTGTCTCAAAAAAAAAAAAAGCTTGGGGTCTGCCATGCACCCCACCTCCTTTCATGGACATCTTCACCCTTACACATGATGAAATGGGTTCAGATAAACCTGGAGTGCCGAGGATGAGTGAGCTACAGGTGGGAGCCCAGGCTGTCGGACTCAGGCAGGATTGCATGTGTGTGCACAGAACCAATACTTGGTGTGAGGCGGGGAGCGTGGATGTAAGAGATGGGCTTTATGCACCGACTTCTTGCCATAAAGATGAACATTGTAGAAAGCAGGACCCAGGCCCTGGGCGTGTCAGCATGGATACATTAGTCTGTGAAAGAATAGCCAGTTCCCTGGCTCGCCAGAGGAATGGAAGCCCTGCTTCTGCGAAATCCAGAAAAATAAGAGCCGACTAGCTCTGCATCCACTTCTTGGCAGGCCAGACAGGCAGTTTTGATCCAAAACACACCCATGGCTTTGGAGAGAATGAGGCCAACATATCCCGGGGATAGCCAGGGGCACGATAATGCTGCTCCGTGTAATGGTCCTAAGTTCTCCTTTTAAAGCAATTATTAAATTCATCTGAAAGTCAAATGAGAACCACAAGTTGAAAACAGACTTAGCAAGTAAAAATGGAGCTATGGCATTTGATGAGGAGACATTAGCAGGGAAATCGAGTCCCTGGATATCTGTAAACTTTGCCTCACTGACAGCTGCTGGTCTGGGTCAAAACCTTCCATGCGTGAGATCAAGGAACTGGATGCAACCTTTCCATTGCAATAGTGGTTGCTTGGCTGCCAAGTGCCTTATGAGACTGTGAGGGTTTAGGAAACCAGGCACTGGTCATAGGGCACATTGGTCCTCAGCCCCTCGGGGAACCTGTGGGGTGGAACCCTTCCTCACTGAGCTAGTGTGAGGAGGTGCCCTTCCAACATGCTGATCGCTAAGAGTGGGTGCCACTCCTCACTAGAACCTGTCCATAACCTCTATCATGGCAGGGCTGGGTGTCAACTAGGCCCAGCAGCACTGAGGGGCCAGGATTCCCTGGCCCAGGTCTCCACAGCACCCAGGGAGGACACAAGGCAGATCTGCATTTTATCCTGGGCCCTCAGAGAAGGACTCATTTTCTCCCAGTTCTGGTGCCTATGCTGATCTGGTTTTCAGAAAAAATGTTTCTACTCTATAAGATTTCCCCCAACTTTCCAAAGGTTTCCTAGGCTAGCCAGCCAGACACGTGTGCACATGCTCTCTCTCTCTCTCTCTCTCTCTGTCTGTCTGTCTGTCTGTCTGTCTTGGGTGGCATAGTGGTATCCTGGCTCAGCCACAGGTCCCAGCACCAGCTGTGTGACCCAGGCCCCGCTGAAGATGACCTGGCAGGGCCACTGCCCTCTGCAGAGCAAGACAGCAGGACCTGGCCTTGAATGTGAAGAATCTCTTTCTGTGCTCTCCGTGGGCCCTATTGGTCTGGACTACTAAACACAAAGCCAGTAGCATGGCAGTCTTGGCCCTGGGTCCAGGACCACTCCCAGGACCCCTGCTCTGCTCCTGGTTCCAGGATCTCATTCCCAGGGCTGGAGACCCAGGTGAAAACTCTGTCAGAAGATCGCTGAGGTCAATGTCCCATGGGTGAGGAGCAGGCACGGACACGTGAGGCAGGCTGGCATTGGCCAAGCTGCCTTGCCTAGCCCCGTGAGGCCAGCAGCCTGGGTCTTGCCCTGTGTGGAATTAGCTACCTACAGCGTGGTCAGTGCTCCCTGACTGGCTCTGACCCAACAGCCTAGGTGATATAGGCCACTTTTCCCTCAACTAACAGCCTCTTTTGCAGGCAGCCTAAGGGCCAGAGAAACTGGCCTGAGCGCCATGGGCCAAGCACATGCTGGCTGGCCAAGGTTGGTGCCACTCAGACAGACCTAGGTCTGTCTGCTTGAGATACAGGGAGCAGGGCAGGAGCAGGGTGGTGCTGGGACAGCTGTGGTGTGGGACAAGGCTGGAGGGATGGCCTTCTGTGCTGACCTACTGGGCAGGAGGGGCAAGCAGGTAGGGTGCCTGTGGGAGAGGGGTGGTACGTGAGCTTGTCCCAGTGGTTGCCCAGAAGGGCACGCTTGTGAAGCCTGACCTGAGGTTGACATGCTTGTGTGTGATTGGAAACCATGACGAGAACCCCGCTACTCCCACGACACCCTTCGCTTCACACACATGCATCCTATCATGCTCGCCACTTTCTGTAGCAGCTCTGGAGTCCTCTCTCCAGGATGTATGTAGTTGAGCTGTCGAGGCTGCCTCGATGTGTGGAGCTGATTCAAAACATGCACCTTTCAAGGTTGTTTTGACTTTGGGGAAGTGCCAGATTCAGTGAAAAAGGATGATGCCACACCATCATGTTTTTATTGAATAGAAGTAGCCATAAGTATCTGATTAACAAATACTGTTCAAAACCTATGGTGAACATGTACATTTGACAGTGTATTACAGTAACAGACACAATGACGTTCACACTCGAGTGCTGTCCCTCACCCAAGTCTCCCGTCATTCTTGGCCAGTTCTTTCACTACAGAGCACCTTTCAATGGTGCACTGCAGATCCCTGTGCTGTGAGGCCGGTGCAGAGCAGAGCGTCCATGGGGGATGCTGGCTGTGTCTCTGGGCACCACACGGGGCTGGCCCTTCTCTACCAGCTGCCCTCCTTTGGGTTGGCTGTGTCTGCACAGCAGGCATGTTTATGTCCAGCCAGTTAAACACGCTAACCTTGTCTTATGTGCCTGGACCCCATGTTTGGGGTGCTTGCCCTGAGAGTTGCACTGCTGGCCTGTGGTCCCTCCAGGTGACCAGTGCCCCTTTGCACCAGCCCTCTGCTGTCCTGCTGGAAGGAGTCTGGGCAGGGATGTGAAGCATGAAGCCAGGTTGGGTTGGGTGGACCAGTTGTCCTGGCAGCTTCCCATGGGAATTTTGCCTTCTGCTTCTAGCACCAACCTGGGCCAGCCTCCTCCTGCCTATGTTCTTGGCATCTCCTAGGAAGAGGCATGGATGGTCCATGGGTTTGTCCAGGGCATGTATAGCCCTTTCTTCACATTGTGTCCAGGGCCATCAGGGTCCATCCCAGTCTGGGTTCTGGGGTCTTCTGTGGTCCCCATAGCCACAGAAAAACATAGGCCTCTCTGGACACCCCCCCACACACACACACTGGTCTGCAATACGCCAATTTAATGAAGCCGGCCTTAAGAAAGTCTTTTAAAATTGCAAAGGATCTGCAGCAACATTCCTCCGAAGAAGACCAAAATGGCAACAGGTATATGGGAAAGTGGTTCATGGTCACTCACCATAGTTCCAAATAAAACTATGGCCAGTTGGCACCTCACGCACAGGTGTGGGTGAGGGTTCTCAGGACATGCAGGTGGGAATGTAGATTAGTGCAGCTCCCAAGGACAGTGGGCAGAGGGTCCTACAGAAGCTAAAACTAATTTGAATGCACAGCCGCAGGCCTGCCTCTGCAGGGCCCCCACAGGGGTGAGTCCCCTCCCCAACAGCAACTGCAGCAGACCATCTCAACACCTACAGATGGAGGAAGGATCAGGCAGTGTGGGAACAGGATGAAATGTTATGACTCAGCCTTAAAAGGAAAAAAAGGAATTCTGCCATTTGGTACCACTCAGACAGACCTGGGTCATGATGCCAAGTGAAATAGGCAGACATGGGAAGGGATACACTGGTCATCCCACTACATGCAGAATGTTTTTAAAATTCAGCAAACACACAGGTAGAGAATGAAACGGTGGTTTGGGAGGTGGAGAGCGGAAAATAGGGAGGTATCAGTCAGAGTATACAAAATAACAGGTATGGAAAGAGAAAGTAGAGATACCTTCCAGCACCAGGACGGTGTTGGTAGAATTAGGTTGTATTAAGAACCCTCATTAAGTGTGTAGATTTAAGTTGCTTTTGTCACAAAAATGTAACTAACATTACAAGGTAGCAGATATTTCCTATTTTACTGCATTAATCATGTTATCAGCTACAAGTATACACTGTAAACTTCACATATAGACAGTAAAATTTTTCTCTTTTTTTTGTACTGTTTTTTTTTTTGATGGCACCAGGGATCAAATTTGAGCCCTTGTGCTTCCAAGATAGGTGCAGTACTATTTGAGCTAAATCCCTGGCAAAATTTTTCTTTCTTTCTTTCTCTTTCTTTCTTTCTTTCTTTCTTTCTTTCTTTCTTTCTTTCTTTCTTTCTTTCTTTCTTTCTTTCTTTCTTTCTTTCTTTCTTTTCTTTCTTTCTTTTTCTTTTCTTTTTCTTTTTTTTTTTTTTTTTAGCAATTTGACTTCATTATGCCATTTCTATTGAATTTTATTAGAGCGCTTGTCCCATGAGACCAAGGGAAGTTGGTTGTTGGGTGCAAGTGGATGAAGAGGTCTCTCCCTGCACACTTTGGTCATCTCCTCAGCATGGGGGACCTTGGCCTTGTCCCCCACAGGTACCAGCACCGTGACCTTCTGGGCACACACAGTCTGGCCTTGTTTCGTTTACTTCCAATCTGAGTTGGAAATGAAGGTGGAATCAGTTCACAGGAGAGATTCCCATCACTCTCACTTTGTGTCTGAACCTTTAATCAGCATCATGGTCAGGTGTTTTCCCCAATGTCTTATTTGCAGAATATTTTATATACATTGATTCCTTGTATAAAGCCACAAGGGAAAAAAAGCTCCCAATAGCAAAATGACAAAAGCCATAAATGTCAATAAACACACCAAAACAATTTTAACATCTCTAGAAATTAAATGATAAATACAAAGTAACACCCAAAATTTGATAATCTTATGACAATTCTATTGATAGGATTAGGAGGAAGGCCAAATGCCAGCCCTGACTATGGAGCCCCAGCCCGAGGCAGGGCTGGAACTGGCACTGAACTTGTGCTGTGCCAATCACAAGGCAGATCAGCTCACACCCTATTTTAGGGATATATACTGAGAAAACAACCAAATGGGAATACACAGCTTTAGTGTGACCAGTCCTCAGAGTGCTGGGTGTAAGGACAAGGTGCACGGCCACAAGTATAACCAAGCTGGGGAAGAAAGCCAGGGTGAGGACATGCGCCAGTCATGGGACAACGCGGTGGGCTGGTATACAGCCAGCAGCAATCGTGTCAAGGCTCACAACACAGCAGAATGCTCCTGACATGTTAGCACATAGTAAGTGGTTTGGTTGTATAATCACTCACACACACACACACACACACACACACACACACACACACACACACTCGGCTGTCCATTGAAGCAGAGGCATAAAAACACGACTTTCCCCTTCCCTCCCCCAATGTCTAGCCTCAGTCTCATCTCAAGAAACATCAGACATTCAGGGTCAGTGGATGCCTTGTCATGTCCCTCAACAGCTTTGCTTATAAAGAATAAGGAAAGGCCCCGAACAGACCCAACAGCTCCAGATAATGCAGGCTGCAGAGTGGGACACTGCCCCAGAGAGGGCACAAGGGTAAACTGAGGAAAGAGAGCACACCAGTGATGACGCGTTGAGGTGGTGAGGGAAGCCAGTGACTCTAAATCCCCTTTCTGCAAATCAAAACTGCCCTAAATAGACGCTTACTTTAAAAGGAAAATCTATAAATGTTTCCTCCCCATAAGATGCGCTTCAGAAGCAAGGATGAACACACACTTGGTTGGCCAAGGGGAAAGTTGGTCCCAGGACAGAGCAGACTTATGGAGTCGCTGAGCCACAGCGTCTGGTGAGTTCGTGCCATGGCTGTACGCCTGAACTCAGCAGAGTCTCTTCCCTCTCCTGGGGACCCTGGGCTTCTTCCTCAGAGTAACAGGAAGTAGTGGCAGCCACCTCACACAGCCTCACAAGGCATTAGTCTGTCCACTGTGCTGGGGTCCCGGGCAGCTGTAGCAGATCACCAGGCTCTGGGTGGCTTAGGACACGGGACCTGTACAGGCTCCGGGCGGTGGCCTTTGCCTCTGTCTGCGCACACCTCCTCCTGAGCTGCATCCTGGTCCTGATCTACTCCCATCTAAGGTCGTAAGGCTTTCAGCTAACCAAGACCCAGGATGGTCTCCATGTGACACCTTAAACTTCACTATCGCAGCAACTCTTGTTCCAAAGGAGGTCACGTTCCCAGGGTCCAAGTGTCTGGCCTTTTGAGGGACACTGTTTGCCCCACTATATCCATCAGTATTTGGTGAACTTTTAAAAGTGGTCTTCTGGGAATAAAATTATGCCTTGAAGGGTCCTTTCGTTAGTTCACTAAAAGATAAAGATCACAGGGTTAAGAACTGATGTCTCTCATTTTTGGTTTTTGTTTGTTTGTTTTTTGTTATACTGCTTGCAGTGCACCAGAGATCTGCAGGAATTGTTGGATAATAATTTTGGGTAGTTTGGCATAAACACAGTTATATATTAGCTTCAGCTCAGACTGCTGGAGAGAGGACAGAATCATGCGTTCCATAGACACCTATCCAGGTCCTTCACAGCCCACCTGCCCAACAGTGGCACTGTGGGCAGAGGAGTCCCTGGCCAGCAGAGCTTCTGTGCAAAGACCCAGGTTGTGCAGCTAGTGTGCAGAAAGGACTTTGAAGATGGCACTGAAATAAGGGTCTTGAGATGAGGAGGAAATGCTGGGCTCTTCAGACAGGCTGAGCTGAGGTAGGAAGAAGAGGGGCCATGTGAGCATCATGTGAATGGCTACAGCCCAGGCTGCAATAGGTTCTGAGGAGACATGGGACAGGTGACCAGGGCCCTCCTGAGAGCCACCATGGGCCCTGGATGGAGAGCACTGTTGACTTCACTCATTGGCCACTGCAGTGACAGCAAAGGAGGCAGCAGGCTCAGCACCCCCTTCTCCCCCTCCTCACTCCATATGCCAATAGTGGCCCTCTGTGCCCTCTGGACCTTGCCAGCCCCAGAAAAGGTGCATAGTGTGGCTTACCCTGCTGGGCTGGATCCCGATCTGCTGGGCAGCAGCCTGCTAGGGCCTGAGGAGCCTGCGACGGACCCTAGGTGCCCTCTAAGTTCTCACCAACGACTTCCTGTTTCTATGTCCAGGAGTCATGTCAGTCCTTGTGCTGGTCTAGGAGGAAGGTGATCTTCACCCACGCTGGGGCAGGAGCAGGGCAGGTTCCATGGTGCCATCCAGTGTGTACCCATTTGCTGTAGCCTCATGGGGAGGTCTTCAAAGTGGAGGCTGCAGACCTGCCTAGAGGAAGGTGTCCGGGCAGGAAGTATAGGATAGGAAACTTCCCCAGTTCATTTGTACAGGTTCCAGGGAGCAGGTAGGAGGCCCAGAAGGCAGACGGTAAGTTCTGAAGTGAACAGGGCAGGGCCCAGGCCACTCCAGGAAGGGGGGGGGCCATTCACCTATCTGGAAAACAGAAGGACTCCGGAAGGTGTGTTGGAGCTAAGGCCCTGTCCATCATGGGCTGAAGGGCCTCTCTGGAATATGAGAGCAGATCCAGGGAGGCAAAGCAGCCAGGGACCTGGTGAGGACATCATGTCCTCATGTGCACAGGGTCCATGGCTGGGGCAGACAGTGGTGGAACTGGGGAGGAAGAAGGCAGAGGCCCATACCCCTGGACACCACTGGCCATGAGCAGGTGCTGTTTCCATGGCCACCACCTGCAGTGGGCAGGCGCACTGTAGCACGTGAGCATCACCTTCAGCCAGGGCTGTGTGTTGGACAGATAAGGAAAACGGTGGTCCAGGGACAAGAGTTGGCCCAGGTGTCCAGGGACAGGAGTTGGGAGCACAGGAAAGGGCCAGGCCATCACAGGAGCCGCCTCCAGTGAGTGCAGCTGCTGTGGGCAGGAGACATTGACTCACCCACATGCTGGTAGGATGCTGATTCAGGAAAGCAGACTGCAGAAACCAAAGTGCTGTGTGGAGCCCCTATTCTGGAGGAGGAAGAAGGAGTTATCAAAGAACTGTCACATCCAGGATTTGCAGGGCTGACACTGTTGCCAGTAGGGGGCATCTCCCGTGGCTGGGGTAAGGGACAAACAAATGAGCAGTAACTAACACATGTTGGTGACTGACCAATAACATATGCATGCTTAGGTGTTTACCTCAAAATTTACCATACTGTGAGCTTTCTTTTAAAACAAAATGAATCTATTAGTTAAGTATAAATTATTTTTTTTAAACAATGAACACTTTTAAAAGTGCAATGATTTGAATTATGTTCCGTTTTTCTCCAAAGTCACTAACATGACACTAATTCAAAAATGAAACAATATGCAAAAGATTCTAAGTAAATTAGTAATAAATGGAGAACTAATATCAAAGCAAGCTACAGGATCCAAAACCAACACAAAAATCAATTCTAGGTGCATCTACTAGCAATGAAATTCTGAAAACAGAATTAACAAGACAAATCCATTTACGATAACATCAGAAGAGAAAACACAGGAATTTATCAAGTACAAAACTGCAATTTTTCAAAGACATAAAATTCACTCTCTGAACATTATAAAACATTATTAAAAGAAATTAGGCAAGATTTAAGTAAATGGAAAGACCATATCTTCCCAGATTAGAAAACTTAGCATTAGTAACATGGTTGTTTCATGAGTCCATTTGGCTAGGCTACAATAGAGTACTCAAAAACGATCTAATGAGGTGTTTCTGTGAAGGCATTTGGTTGGGGTGATTAAAGCGTGCAATCAGTTGACTAAATTATGAAGACTAGTCCACAAGACATCAGGAGCAAATCTGAAACATCTCTGAAGCAGAAGTCTAGCCTGGGGACAGCAGCTTCAACTCGTGCCCAAACTGCAGCCTGTTCCCAGTGGCTGCCCTCATGACACGGACACTCTTCTGCTCACTGTCTCTGCCAATCCTCTGATGGGTAAATGGCAGCATTCTCTAAATCGACCCTGAGATGTAATGCAATCCTGATCAAAATCCCATTGAGCTCTCTTGCAGGTCCTCACCCCTGTGATCTTGAAGTTCACACAGAAATCCAAGGGGGCCAGAACAGAAAAAGAAAACCTTGGAAAAGGAGGGCAAAGCTGGAGGATGCACACTCCCTCATTTAAAACCCACACAAATCTACAGGAAATAGGACAGTGTGGCACTGGTATGAGGATGAAGTTGTTCATCCATGAAATAGAACTGCAAGTCCAGAAGTAATTCACTGATTTTCAGGAAAAGTGCTAAAACAGTTCAATAAGGGAAAAACAAGTTTTTTGAACAAACAGTGCTGGGCCGAGTGGTAACGTGTCAAAGAATAAAGATGACCTGCTATTCCATAAGTTGCTATAGAAGCCTCAGAATGAATCAAAAGTGGAGATGTAAAATCAAAAACTCTTAGGGCTGGAGGGTTAGCTCAGTGTTTCCGGTGCCTTTTTTTGAGACAGGGTCTTGCTTTGTAGTTCAGGCTGGCTCTGAGCTCACTATGTAGCCCAGGCAAGCCTGGAACTCAGCAATCCTCCTGTCTCTGCCTCCCGAGTGCTGGGATTACAGGCATGAGCCATCACACCTGGCACTGTGGTATGTGGTATTGATTGCTGGTGGGCGTGAGTCTCCACACCCAGCATTTTATGTGGTTACCGGATCAAACTCAGGGCCTTGCACTTGCGAGGCAGGCACTGGAACCACTGAGCTAAATCTCCGACCCTGCTTTGTCTTATTCTTTGAGTCAAAATAAGCCTCTCCTTTAAATTGTTTAGCCCAGCTCTTTTGTGACAGTAATGCAAACCTTGCTAACACACATAGAGCACCAAAATTCAAAGGTAATGAATGAAAAATAGCTTAATTAGACTTCAACAAAACTAAAGTCATTTGTGCTTCACGGGCTGCTATTAAAGAATAAAATAAAATGCATTCTATAGAAGAAGAGGAAATACTTGAAAACTGTACATTATATCAAAATATTTATTTAGAATCTGTACTACTCAGTGATAAAAAGATAAACAACTCAATTTAAAAATAGGTAAAGTATCTCATGTGCATTTCTATGAAAAGGACACTTAAACATCCAATAATTACTTGTTGAGCCACAAGAGAACCACAAATAAAACTCCAAATAGTGTCACTGCATCCTCACTAGGCTGACCATGAAGAGACAGTTGGGATGTCGACAAGGACGTGGACCACTGGAACCGTAACTGGCACCTCATGGCGGGCCTGCTGGGTGGTGTGCCCATGTTGGACAACAGTCTAGTTGTTTCCCCAGGGTTACTGGTACAGCAATTCCACTCCTAGATGTAGGCATAAGAAAAATGCGACCATGTCATTGGAAACCTGCATGTGAAAACTCACAGCAACACTGCTGACAGCACCTAGAAGGGAAGAACTCTGAGTCCCCTCAGTTTAGGAGTGGAGGGATGAAATGTGGGCCATCCATGAAAACAAATGAACTCTGACACCAGCTGTGAGCTCACTTCTTGTCACTCTGATGAAGCTCTGAGGCAAGTAACTTATAAAAAAAAGGATTAGCTCAGCACCCAGTTCCAGCCTGTGATCAGGTGGCCACGTGGCTCAGGCCTGAGGTGAGGACAGCAGCACCTGACAGGAGCACATGGGAGGGAAACTTCAGCCCTCCTGAGCCAGGAAGCAGATGATGGGCAAGTCCTGAGGAGCCTTCAGAGACATGGCCCCAGGGCCCTGCCCCAGAAAGTCCATGCACCTTCCAGAGTGTTTCCCCAGGGAGCCAGACTAGAACTGTGAGGACATTGCCCAACTGTGGCACTGGTTGAAGAAGAAAGAATGGAAAATCATCATGCCAAGTGGGAGATTCCAGTCCCAAGCACCTAGCTTCTCCACGCTGCAGGAGGGGCAGGGGTGGCCAGGAAGGAACAGGGTCTCCTGTGTGGCCCCTCAGAGCTATACATGGGGGCTGGGGTGCAGGTGTCCTGGGTGGTGGGCCCAGGCTGGCTGGGATCTGTGTGCTCCTCACCATGACAGCAAGACAAGGAAGACCATGAGAGAGTTTCACAGTGATATTTTAAACTCTTAAGGTAACAGTATGGCAAAAGACCCTGAAGTGGGGCAGGCCTTCAGAGTGTGGGACAGGACCTCAGACTGTGGAACAGGGCCTCAGAGTGTGGAACGGGGTCTCAGGGTGTGGAGCAGGACCTTGCATTGTGGAGCAGAACCTCAGAATGTGGGCCAGAGCCTCGGAGTGTAGGACAGGGCCTCAGAATTTGGACATAGCTCCAAAGTGTGGAGCAAGATCATAAGAATGTGCCATAGGGCTCCAGAATGTGGGACAGGGTCTCAGAGTGTGAGACAAGGCCTCAGTCTGTGAAACAGGACCTAAGAATGTGGAACAGGGGCTCAGACTATAGGTTGCAGAGTGTGGGACAAAGCCTCAGAACCCATTGGATTACTCTGTGGGTGTTTTTTATCAGGAGAAGTAGATGTGGCCAGCTCAGCCATGTAGATGACCTCATGCTGACTTCTGGAATGGGAACCAAAGAAGACTCTGACCTGATGGAGTACTAGGAATACAAAGGGTCCCCAAAAAGTAGCAGTGCTGGGGGCAGCCAATTCTTCAGACTGTGGTCACCTTGGTATCCAGAGAGGTCCTCCAGAAGGTGGCAAAGTACAAGGCCATGGTGAGCATCTGTCCCCCAAGATCTCAGAAGGAAATGTGCTGGAGATGCAGTCTTTGCTTGGCCTGGGGGACACATGGTGTCAATGTAGGCATGCGCTAGTGACAGGTGTCATAGTCAGAGTCAGTGCACGGGGAGAGATCAGAGGCTCAGCTGTCTCTGCATCTCTGAACTGGAGAAGCCAGGGAGATGCAACAGCAGCAAGATTCTGCTCTTGTCTGTACACCCAGGCCGAGACCCAGCCAGGCCCTCACACCTGGAGCCGGGTGACAGATTTAGATCTGTCCTGACACCTCCCTCTCCCTTCCCCTCGGTACTCTCCAGCTCGGTCTGCAGCCAGAACATCATGAGACCATGCCTGTGCTCCTTGCCAACTGACTGGCATGCATGGCAGGGATACAGGACAGACAGACTGTTCCCGGCATCTGTAACGGAACTTGCTGGCCTGGGCGGGGTGATGACAGGAGAGAAGCACAGGCCTCCTGATAGTGTGGTGCTGCAGGCTTGGAAAAGCCAGCTGGAGACGGTGGGCACAGACACAGGGCCTGCCTCTGTGGCTCACAAAAGGAAAACAGGTGAGGTAAGGACACTCCAGGGCACAGTTGAGTGGGTAGCTGGGAGCTGGGCACAGGCAGGAGAGGTCTGTTAGAAGTGAGGACAGCAAGGCCATGTTCTCCAAACAAACTCTAGGGGGAAGTGCTTGGGCTACACAAATAAATGCAGAAGGAGCCATGGGACTGGGAGGCCTATCTTTCTCCCGAGAATGCTCTGGACAGGGAGGAGACCAGGGTGGAGCCGCCATTGGCTGGGGCAGCCTCAGGACAGGAACCTGTGCTGCAGAGTGGTTGCCCTGGAGCACCGGCATGCCTGCACAGGGAGAGGTGGTCCAGTCATGTCTGCACCATGTCCCCACATGCCAGGCCCTGGTCTCCGATGAGGCAACCAGAGGTCTCAGCCCCACCCTGCACCCCCACATATTCAGAGCCCATCCCCCTCTTGATGGCCTCTCCGTCTTCCTCCACCCAATAGATTCCCACCAGGTGGTCTGTGTCTAACTGCCATGCGTGAGCCTGGGAAATGCATACACATGGTCAAGTGGGTGGGCCTGCTTCCTCTATTTTTCTCATTCTTACCCTACATACCATCAGGTGACAGCTTCTCTATTGTCTTCCCAGTTCAACGGCAGAGCATGCCAGCTGTGTCTGGGTCTGGGGGAGTGAGTCCTAGTAGGGAAACACCTGGCCTTGCATGGCACTCGTGCAGCTCATCCTTGCACTGTCAGCTTCCGGACTCCAGCTCCCGGAACAGGGACTGGCCCCTGGGCACTGTGCTCCTCACTGCATTAGGCCTCTGAGGGTCATGGCTGAAGTGCTACCAGGGGGAGAGCCTGGCTCAGGTCGTGGGACATGTGCCATGGGAGATGTCCCTGTCTATGGCCCTGCTCTGGCCATCAGGAGCTGAGCACCTTTGTTCCACTCTGCTGTTTCTGGCCTGAGACCTCTGACACTGAGAATGAATGAAACTTCTCCTTTAGATGCAAGGTATTTTTGTTAGGACAGTGGGAAAACCAACCAAGAAACAACCCCGTAGGGAGTCAGGATCAAAAGACAGGCTGTGAACAGGGCCTTGTGGTCACAGTAAACAGAGAGAGAGTGGCTCCTGAGCCTGGTGGGGTCCCCAGGGCAGCCACACTGCGAACCCACGTGAATGTGAGCTATGTGTCCCTTCAGGAGGAGGCAGGAGTGTCACGGGCTCATGAGTAGTTCTGAACTCCAGGCCTCACTGAAGGATTAGGAATGGGGGGTGCTCAAAGGTCAGCAGCACGGTTGTCACCCTCCAAGGCTGGTGTCCTAGCAGCAGTATTTCCTGCTTGTTGCAGGGCCTGTGTGCTGGCCACTGGCCTGGGAGGGTCTCTGTGGTCGGTTCTGTGACCAGGTGTGAGTGCAGATGTTGCTGTCCTGTCCACCGACATCTTTATTTATCTACTTTATTTACTCTAATGATGTCCATGAGCCCTCAGGCACCTCCCACAGGGATTCCACCTCTCTGTGCTTGAAAACAGGAGCAAGGGTGAAGCGGGAGGTAAAGGAGCTGCACAGCTGCTGGGCAGAGGGTGCGAGGGCCCTTTTCTGCTTTCCAGAACTCAGGAGCCTGTGTCAACCCAGGACTGCCATGAGGTCCCTAAGTGGATTGGCATGGACACAGAAGGAAACTGAGGACAGAGCCCAGCCAGAGCATCTCTCAAGTTTGTCAAGGTGCAGCATCTGGCCTGCTCCCTTGGCAGCCACACTTTTCCCTTCCATCTCTGCCTGCTGTGTGACCTCTCTGCTTGCTAGCTCTGAGGTCTAGGTGAGGATAGGGTTCTCCTGGCTGTCCTTGCTGCCCAGCCTGCCCAACCTGGGCCGTTTGATCTTCTGGGATAAGCTGTCCCCTCTTGCAGCTCTGATAGCTGGCTGACACTGCAGCCTCACCTTCCTTCCCTGCACACCCTCCTGGGGTGGCCCTACCCACTCACAGCCAGATGGCAGCACATTGAGCCTGCACATCTCTGCCGGCCTTGCTACCAGCTACATGGAACAGGAGGCAAATAGACCCCATTCCAACCCGACCTAGCTGTAGAGCCCAGGCAGCTCCTCTGAACCCCTATTTCCTCTTAGTAAATGGGGTAGCATGAGGGCCGTGTAAGACACCCAAGGCAGGGCCTGGCACCTTCAGACATTAGTTACACACTTGGATCTGCCTGAGGAAAGGCTGAGCGCCAGAAACAGACACTTGTGGGTAAATATAAAACAGTTCTTCTTTCACTTTTGAAATTCTTTAACAGATATTGGGTAGGATGGGAGGTTGAGGCAGGAAGATTGCAAGTTTGGCCTCAGCCTGGGCTACTTAGTGAGTTAGCAAAACCCAGTTTCAAAATAAAAATTTAAAAAGGGATATAAGCTATGTAGCTCAGTGTGAAAGCCCAGTGTTCAGTCCCCAGTACTGGAAAAAATAAAAAGATAATAGGCTGTTTAGCACAAAAATTATAAAATGTATCTTAGGGGCCAAAACATTAGTATAAATAAATTTAATAATTACCATAAACATAAGTAGTTCAAACAGATAAAAGACAAGCATTATCAGATTGCATAAAAGAACATCAGTTCTTTCTATCAGTTGCCTTTCTATTACTGAGACAAAATATCCAGCCCACAAAACTTAAGGAAGAGAAATTTGTTTTGGCTCATGGTTTCAGAGACTTCAGTCCATGGCTGGCTGGCTCTAAGGAGGACACCGTGGCAGAAGGGTGTGGTGAACAAAGCAGTCTGCAGAATGGCAGCCAGGCAGCAAAGACAGGAAGAGTCAGAGAAGAGTGGCCAGGCCCCAGATGTCCCCTTCAAAGACACAGCCCCAGGGACCTTCATCATCCAGCAGGTTGACCTCCTAATGTCCCAATCCCTTGGACTTATCGGTGGGTCAGGGTTAATGTTCTCACGGTTAGGTCCTTTCCAAAAGCCCCACCTCTGAACACATGAAACTTTTGGGGGACATTTTATAGCTAAAACTGAAAGAACTACCTAACTATAAGTGGTCTACAAGAAATGTGCTTTAAATATAAGTCACAGGTCAGAGATAGAAAATCTAGGCAGGGCGTGATGGTATATATTTGCAATACCAGCACTCTGGGGCAGATGCAGAAGGATTATCTTAAGTTTGAGGCCACCGTTAGCTACATAGTGAGTTCAAGGATGGCATGAAATGCACAGCAAGAACCTGCCTCAAAACAAACAAACAAAAACCAACATTAAAAATCTGAAGTAGAAATCTAAAAAGATAAACTATGTAAATCCTAATAGTAAGAAGGCTGTAGAGAGTATATTAACATCAGACAAAGTTGACTTCAGGACAAGACATTACCAGGAATGCAGAGGATGTTTTATAGTGATAAAGAGTTAGTTTATGCAGAGGATATAACAAACCTAAACACAGGAAGCAAACCCTAGCAGGACTGAAAAGTCAAAGGAATAAGTTCACAGGTGCAAGTGGAGACCATAGAGCTCTGTCCTAACAGAACAAGCAAACCAACCAACAAAACACCAGGGACAGTATGGAACAGAAGTAGCCCTACACCAAGGACACTCAGAGAGCAGCAGGTGGCGCATTCTTTCATAAGAGTTCTGCAAACCCAGGAGCCCTGATGCAGTGCAGAGGATGCAGAGGTCAGTGAAGAAAGAATTCAACACATTATGCTGGGACATTTCTGTCCACGTGGAAAAAATAAAATATAATTAGGTTCCTACTCAAATGACACCCAGAGATAAAAATCTGGGTGAGTTGATTTCAATTGTGAAAGGCAAAGTTTTTATTTAAAAATAGAGAGATAATTT